>JAENRP010000286.1:0-51739 GCA_024741835.1 Diplocarpon mali
CTAAGGTCTGATTTTAAAGCAAAGGTCGAAAAGTCTTCGAATTAAGCGTATATTATAGGATTACGCTTATTAATCTTAAAATGCTTAATAATCTTATTTTAAAGGCTAATAGGTAATCTAAGTAAGAAAAGGTATCCTCTTTCAACTTTATTAAGAATCTTCTAATCGATTAAGGTATTTGATACTTAAGTGAAGGTCTAATAGTAGTTTTTAAGTTCCTTAGGAGTGCGAGTAATAAGAATAAACTCCTTTAGAAAGGCTAGAGTATTGCGAATCTGCTATTTATCAAATTCTTAAAATTCAGATTTGAAAGCCTTAATAAGAAGTTCTTAGGATTTGCGAAGCTTCTACTTAAGCAGAGATTTAATAATATCTTTACTAATTTAGTTATAATAGTAAGGAAGTCAATTGATTATCTTATTATATTTAATGCTAAAATTATAATAAGTCTCCTTATATTATTTAAGGAAATTAGTAATATTAGCTCTAGTAAAATAAGGAGCGCTAAGGGAATTAAAAAGGGGAAAATGATTAGTAATAGCTTTAAAGGCAGCTATTATTACTTTATTCATTTCGATAGGAAAGGGGGAGCTAGGTCGAATATAGGGCTTAAGGTATTCCGAAGAGTTTTCAGAATCCGAATCAATCTTAAAGTAACTAGGGCAAGCTTGAAAAGATTTAAGCAAAGGGTTAAAAGGAGGTTTGAAATTGATATTTTTAGTATTTTCAAATATTAATATTAAAAAAGCAGGTGCAATTATCAAAGGAAAAGGTATTAAAAGGGAAGGTAAAGAATTCGAGTTATATAAAATTGCATTTTTATATTCCTACTCGCAGGTCCGGCCTAGGAGTAAAAATCCAATTTCCATAGAAAGTTTATTTATACTTTGCTAAGACTTCTTTAATAAGTGCAAAGTAGCAAATAAGGGTATTACAATTACTAGTAGTAAGTAAAGGTTTATCGAATTAAAGATTAATTTCTAAGATAAAGTTTTTAAAAAAGATTCATTTTAGCTTTTAGGACAAGTTCCATTAGTCCTTAGAATAAAGGGGTCTTTAAAGACGATTCTAAGGCAGTTTTTAAAGTTCTATTAAGCTAAGGCAGCTAAATTATCAGATTCGGATTTCTAAAGATTTTAAGAAGACACTTCCGATTGGAGTTTACGCTTAATATTACTTAAGTACTTAAAACCACTGCTATTTAAGACTGCTATTATAAGGTTTGCTAAACTTTTCATATTAAGAAGCTGAAAATTCCGAAAATCTTAAAGTTAAGGAAGAAAATAGGGGTTTTTAAAGCAGAGCCGAAAAGGGAAAATCTAAGGTTATTAATAGTAGAGAGTGGCAATCGATAGTTCTAAATAACTGAGTGATTGCAAGGTCGATAATAGAGGAATAACAATTGATAGTTATAAATAATTAAATGATTATTATTTTAAAAGGTTTTCAAAGGGTTAATCTCTTATCTGCGAACTAAGAGAATCAAAAGGAGAAGTTGTATAAAGACAAAATCTTAAAGGAATCGTCCCTGCGTAGGTCACTAATATAAGACTAAGGGGAGATAATATAAGAATAAGCTTATATAAAGACCAAAGATAAAGAGGGAAGAAGCACTATAAGCGGGCTCTCTGAAGACGAGAACTAAGACAATTCATTAGTTAAGGGTAGAATAGGTAGTTGGCATTACGCGCTGTCTCTAAGTATAATAGTAGTCTTATATATACCCCTTTCTTGCTCCTCCTCTGACTATGTGACCTATGTCACGAGATCCTCCACTTCCAGGTCTCTACAATAGTCTCTATAGCCAATTGCTTTTGAGAGCGCGCCGTTTGCTATTCTAACTTGCTTTAAGTTGTTCTACTTCCTGATTTTAATAAAATCGTTCTATATACTAGAGAAGTGTTTATAGTACTAGAGTCTACTTTCTAAGAAGGCTGATCTATCTCTAAGCTTAAAGCTGTCTCGATAGCTTCTATTGTCAAGGCAACTTTACGTTTTAAGGAATAAGAGTAGATAGATGAGGTTGTATTGTCTTTAGCTATCTAAGCTTTGGCTTTATCTCCTCCTCTCTTCTTCGACTAGCACTCTGCTTTCCAATGGCTAGGTTTGCCGCAATTATAACACTTCCCTCCTCTTTCTCCCTTTTATATTCCTCCTTATTGTATTCCTCCTCTTCCTCTATTACCTTTGCCTCTGTATCTGCCTCTGCCTCTGTCTCTGCCTCTGCTGCGGCCTCTTCTATGACCGATCTGTGTATATAGAAAGCAGGGTCACGTCTATAAGGGAAGATCATATGACCGAGTCAAAACCTTTAGAGCAATCAGCTTAGAATCAACAACTGGAGAAGCTAGTTGATGATAAGGGAGCACTGCTATATATATAAGAAGGCGGCGGGTAGCGCTGGTAAAGGAAGGTATAAGAATATATAGGTCCCTAGGATCTTAGAATATGTAATAAAGGCAAAGATATATAGGTTTATTATATCACCCTCTCCTTTGAAAAAAAGCTCGCCCTTAAGCGCTTATCTACTTCCTAACTATTATTTAAATAATCGTAGTCGTTAATACTATTTAAGTATGCTTTTAGCTATAGATGTTGTGCAGAAAATAGGCTAAATATGCTAGTACGCGCCCTAAGGTATGGATTCACATTTTGGCCAAGCGGTATTATATATAATAGTTATAAGCCCTATAAGCGCAGTGATAAATCTTTTCGCATTCCTCTTGCGCAAGGTTTAGCCGACTTTTCTCGCTTTGAAGTTCTATTAGTAAACTACTTTTCAAATTCTCGGCAATGATTATACTCGGTTTCGACTGTATTAATAGAAGTTTCGATAGGTTTAAGTAAAAAGACGTTTGATAGCTGTCCGACGTATGGCCGAAGAAAAATGCATTCCGGCCTTCCGACTACCTATTTCCTACTAGCTTAGCAGTCTATACGCCATATCTACGCTACTATAAACTGGGCTAGTACTTAGGCTATCGGAAAAACTGTTCTTTTAGCAACCTAAGGGGTATATTATATAGAAAATAGGCTAAATATGCTAGTACGCGCCCTAAGGTGTGGATTCACATTTTGGCCGAGCGGTATTATGCACGATAATAGATTAATATTCTTAAGAGGACTAGGGAGCTCTGGGTTCTTTAAATGAAAATCGCGTAGCTTAATTAGGGCGTACTTGAAGTCTAACGCGTTGTACTATATTAGATTAATATCGCGATTTAGCTATAAAGCTTTATATTCTAGCTTTCTTTGCTTTTTGCGTATAGTAAGGAGGTCTTTAACCTTGTACTTGTTATCACTTATAATATTAATAGGTGGCGGCGGGTCGGCTATTTGCCTTAGCAAAGGGTCGTTTAATACCTTTCGTAAGCGCTAAGGGTGAAATATATTGTATACCTTTATAGAGTTAGGTAACTTAAGCTTATATAAGCTGAAGACTTTATTTGTAATATTAAAGGGGCTATTAGTAGGGAAATCTAGCTTCTTTAACGGTCGTTATATTAGGAAAGGGCGTATATCTAACTAAACTTGGTCTTTAGGACTAAAATCAATAGGGCGGCAGGAGCGGTTAGCTTGCTTAGCGTTGCGCTTTTAAGCGTATTGCAAGTGGGAGGTAGCAAGCTTCTAAGCTTTGTAATAGCGCGCGGTATATTATAGCGCGTCTTTGCAATTAATTTTAGTAGAAGGAGGCTTGCTATTAGGAATATCGAGCTTCTAGTCCTAGTTAGTGCAAGAGGCGTAGCTGTAAACGACCTTAAAGGGAGTAAGGCCGCCGAGGGAGTCGTATAGTAATATCAATTAGGCGTAGTCTATTATAGGGAGGAATTCGGACTAGTTATCTTAGTAGTAATTGATAAATAGGCGAAGGCGCTTTTGCAAGTACTGATTATAGATTTCGGTTTAACCATCTCTTTTAGGGTGATCGGCTGTAGATAGTTGAAGTTTTATATTAAGAATCGTATTAAGCTAGTTCTAAAAAGAAGAGATATATTAAGGATGTTACGACTGGCCCTGGAGCGTACAGTGGGTCGAGAATCGAACGCTGACTGTATTACCTTAAGAGGTACGCTATGTAATTAAGAAGAAAAGATGAAGAAGAAGAGAAAGTCTTTAGTAGAGCTCCTTTAGAATAAGTACAGGTGCTTTACTAGTATGCATATGATCTAGCCACCTTGCTACCTTAGCGTGCACCTGACTTCGACATGTGATAGACATATGATATAACTGTATATAACCGTGCATATGATGCGGCCGTAATACTACCCCCTCCCTTTGAAAAACTGCGCCTGCGCAATTGTATCTATAGGCGTATTATCCTTTAGGTCCCTATAATCGTCAACTCTATTATTATATAACCTTAGCTAGCTTAATAGCGCCCTTAGTAGCCCTTTAGCTTAAGGGTTCTTTAGATAGAAATCTTAAATAGCATACGGCGCTATTATAGCGTTAGAGCATAGGTACTATTTAAGGTCTTTATCAGCTCCTTTCTACTTAATCTAATATTCGAGCTTCTTAGCTTAAATATAAGATCTAATTATTTCTTCTATCTCCTACTCCTCTTATTCTGGCAGTACTTTAATTAGAGTAGGAGGTTCCTGAGCTTAGCCTAGCAAAGGGTTAGGAATGTATTTTCGCAGTAAGTAGGAGTAGAATATAAGGTAGATCGAATAGAGCGAATTAGGCAATTGTACCTTCTAGCTTTCTCTTAGCTTTTTTAGTACTTTTACTAGGTTATACCACTTATTAGAGAGCTTTCGGCTCGGCTAATCCAGTTTCCAATTCTTAGTACTAATTAGTATATTATTTCTTATAGTCTAATCAACTAGCCGGCGGTAGAGATCTATAAGCCGTTTTATTTTAACTTATTATACTTAAAGAGATGATTAAGCGAATTGGACTACTTTTTAAGCTCTAGTAGCTATATAGAGTACTGTTTTACAATTTACTCTCTCAATTGCTATCTATAGAGGCTTTAGGTTAATTAAATTCCATAAGGAGCGAGCTTTATAGCCGTTTAGCACTTAGAAAGAGGAAATTTGCCCTAGGGATTTATAAGGTAAGGTCAATTAGGCAATATCTATTAAAGGTAAGAGACAATTCTAATTATCTTAATAGTATAAGTAGAACGGCTTAAGGCGTTGTTTTAAGTACTGATTTATAATCTCAGTTTGGCTATCGACGTTAGGGTTATAGGCTATAGTTAGCTTGACCTTTATACTTAGTATTTAATAGAGCTCTTTCTAAAAGGTAGAGACGAATTAAGCGCCTTTATTTAATAGAATTGAGTCGGGCATGCTGAAATAGCGTATCTAATAAATTAAAAACAACTTTACAAGGCCTTTCGCATTAATTATCTTATAGTATAAGATCGATACTACCTTCTTTAATAATTGGTCTATTATTACTAGTGCAAAGTCGTAGCCGAGTTTATTAAGCGAGAGCTCTATAAAATCTATAGTCAAGTGTTAATATGCTCGTTCGGGAATTGGCAAAGGGTAGAGGAAACCTAGGGTCTTATTATAATAAGCTTTTATTTTCAAATAATAATAGTTTTAAATATAAGTGCTAACGTTGCTGCTAAGGCTTTTCCAGTAGTATTTTCTTTCTACTAAAAGCCTTATTTTCCTAATTCTAGCGTATGCGACGCAAGGTTGCTTATATATATGACGAATTAGGACTATTTATAGTTTAAGAGGTTAGGATAGTATAACAAGTCTACTTTAGAAGAAGAGTTTGCCTTAGCTGAGTTTATAATCGAAGCTATAGCTCTACGCCTTATCTCAAAACTTCTATAGCTTAAGGGAGGTCTTATTAGCTTAAATGACTTTGTTAATAACGTAGTAGTTCGCCATATTATACTCGACCCTAGACGTTAGGTCGGCAGGTGCCTCTATTAGCGCGATTGGCATAATCGTTACTCGTAGGCCGGGCCTAGGAGTAGAATCGCCTTTAATAGCAAGTACTTCTATAAAGAGCTTATTATTAGGTAAGAGCTGCTAGTAGCGTAAAGCTCGTTTCCTGGCCTTAAGAGGGGTCAGCTCTTAGTCTTAATATAAGAGTATATTAGTTAGCATATTTATTATACCTATTTAGTATATAATAAGGAAGTTGAAATCAGTAAAGAACTCCGCCTAGCGAGCCTACTAGGCTATTAAGTCCTTAGTTATTATAAAGTACTTAAGGGCTTTATAATCTATATATATATACTATTTTCTAGGCCTTAAGTAGCTTTACCTTATACTAGTAGAACGATCTAAAAATCGCTAAGAGCTCCTTATTATAAATAGGGTAGTTTAGCTTAGCGTTATTTATAGTCTTCGAGAAGTATCTAATTAGGTGGTAGTTATTATCTTCTTAGAATTAGGAGAATACGCTGGCGACTATACTATTAGAGGCGTTAGTCTTAAGCCTTATCTGCTTCTAAGGGTAATAGTAGTATAAAATCGGGGTTGTTTGAAGGCTTAAGCGCAGAGCTTCCTAAGCTTCCTTATAAGCGTTATTAAAATTAAAAGGAACATTTCTTATAAGAGCTATTAAGGGTCGGCAGATACGACTATAGCCTTTAATAAACCTTTGGTAGAAGTTATAAAACCTTAGGAAACTTTATACGCTATATATATTCTTAGCGTATTTCTACTTTTAAATGACTAAGACCTTATTAAGGTCTACCTTAATTTTATAAATTCTAATAATAAACCTTAGGAACCTAATCTTAATAACCTTAAACTCGCTTTTCTTAATATCTACTTGTAAGCTATAGCATTAGAGAATTCCTAAGATCTTTTTAATATGAATTTTATAGTTAAAGGAGTTTTCGGAGTAGATTAGAATATTATTTAAGTAAGTAAAGCAGAAATCGTCGAAGTACTTAAGGAGAATATTATTAATAAACCTTTGAAAGGTAGCAGGCCTATTTATCAATCCAAATAGTAAAACCTTATATTTATAGGTCTTATAATACGTGCGAAAGGTAGTTAGGTCCTTAGCATCAGCTAATATGCAGATATAGTAGAAGGCTTATTATATATCGATTTTTATAAAAACATAAGCTTTCGATATGTGTGCTATTATCTTATTAATAAGTAGGATCAGATAGGGGTCCTTCTTTATTAAGGCGTTTAATTTCTAATAATCGATATATAGATATAAGGAGCTATTAGCTTTTCTAATAAAGAGGATTAGGACTGCCTAAGGGGAATTCGAAGCTTTAATAAATCCTTTATATAAGTTCTTAAGAATATAGCTCTTAACCTTTAAAAGCTATTTATTAGTAAGGCGGTAGAAGGGTTCGATTATTAAGTTATTCTTACCTATTAGCTCAATCTTATAATCTACCCCTAGCCTAGGTTCTAGCAGTTAATTAAAGGCCTAGCGATTGAAAACGTTCTTGAATTCAGCGTACTAAAGCGGGAGCTTCTAATCTATTAGCTTATTATTACTCTTATACTTAGCTTATAATGCCGAACTAAGGCCAAGGGAGCTAATTTCAGCTTGCCTAACCGATTCTCGGCGATTGATCTCTTAGTCTAGATTATAAATAGAGCTTATAAATATGAATTCTTTAAGCGCTAGTTCTTAAGTTTATATAGCTTATCTTACCTTAATTATAAAGCGGTAATAGAGGGCGCCGATTGCTAAGGCTAAAATTAGGCTAATTTGATAAGCTATCTTTAAAAGAGCGGTTCTCTTTATTAAAAGAAGAAGCAAGGAGTCTAATACTCTTAGTAAAGCCTTCTTTATATAGTTCAAATCTCTTTTTAAGTCTTTAAAGAAACTACTATCCTTAAGTTTGCAAAAGGCCACTTATAGGCTAGGACTAGAAGTAGAATCCGAGTTTGTAGTTTTTACTTATAAGCCAGGACTAGGAGTAGAATCCGAGGTATTACTTGCTAGTACCAAGAGCTAG
Organism: Diplocarpon mali; assembly: GCA_024741835.1. Classification (NCBI taxonomy): domain Eukaryota; kingdom Fungi; phylum Ascomycota; class Leotiomycetes; order Helotiales; family Drepanopezizaceae; genus Diplocarpon; species Diplocarpon mali. The sequence continues at coordinate 7,910 of JAENRP010000286.1, forward strand.
GCTTAAGCCATTCTCAGGTCTTTATCCTCAGCATCTATTATAGCTGCTTAACGATCGACGTCTTACTAGGCCATTAGGGGTTTAATTAACTATAAGAGATCGATTAATATATATTAATTAAAGTAAAGGACAATAGGTATATCCTTAAGTTAAGAGATACTGTTTTTCCCCTTTCTATAGGATTATTTAAAGTTATAGTACTTTAAGAACTTCCTATTAATTAAAACGTTAGTTGCTCTTAAGCTTATAATTAGAAAAGGGAAGTTTATTTATCGCCTATCGATTATAAGGGTAAGTAAGATAGCGAATCGAATGGTTTCTCCCTTAAGGCTATTATAGCTAATAGGGGTAATCGGTTTAAGCAGTTTAATAAACTTTACCTTAAGTCTTTAAGAGAGCTAATATACTAGAGATATTTTAATAATATCGAAAATATTAGCTCTACTATTAATATAAGCAACTGTTTTAATAAATGATCTATTTCAAGCTAGTTTTATAAGAATTAAAAACTAGCGGCCGCCTACTAATAGGTAGGAATCAAAATCCAAGTCTTTTTACAAATTATAACTTATATTATAGTAAGAGTCTTTGCTATAGCTTAGCAGTTTCCTAATAGTAGGTTGTTTTGTATTTCAACTTTAGCTATTATAAACTCGCCCTGCTTCTTTAGCTTAAAGCAGTCTATTGTATAGTAACTAAGGGCTTTATAGTTATAGTAGAGACTAGACGACGGCTTTAGGCTAGCAGACCTTTCTCGGTAGGCCGCTAGTAAAAGGGAATAAGTATAAGGAGCTAAAGAGGTAGCTATAGTAATAGGTCTTTATGACTCCCTTTTTAGTATACTAGAGATGCAGTCCTTTAAAAGGGAGAATGCGATAGCAAAGGCAATTTATTAAGCGTTATAAGCCTCTTCTTACTTAATATTATAAGCCTTGCGGTTTATAATAGCTAAGAACTCATCTAAAGTAGTATAATTATTATTCATTTTATACTTCTTTACTTAAAGGTCGTTCTTTAAGGCTAAGGAGACCTTTTTATAAATATTATTAAACTAGCGAGACTAATCGATCTTACTAGCTATAGTAAGGGTAATAAACTTAAATCGGAACTTATTATATAATATTAAACCTATAGTTAGCTTACTATATTTAAGCTTAGCGGATTAAATATAGTTATAATTAAAGAACCTTTAATTTAAGACCTTAAGGATAATAGTAGCATATATAAACTTATTAGTAAAGATAGGATTTATATATTATAAGATTAGGTTTTAAGCTTTACCTATTATATACTTAAAGTAAATAGTAATCTAGTCCTTTTTTAAAGTAAAGTTACTTAAGTACTTTTAAATAAATACCTTTATAGCTATTTTCCAAGTATTATAAGTGATTTTACTTTAATAGTTATTAAAATGGGTTTAAAGGTACTTGATTTAATAAGGGTCGATAGCTAGGATTAAAGATCTAATGATTAAGAGGTAATAGTCTAAGGGAGGCAATAAGTCGGCAGTAAGGGACTGAGTATTCTAAGGGCTAGCACTTAAAGAAGAAGGGGCGGCAGTATTATTTTAAAGAGCAGCAGCTATAGTAGCGTTAATAAGGTTTGCGATTTCGGCCTGCTAAGTAGCTAAGAAAAGAGGGGCCGATATAGTAAGGGTAGACGTCGGTTCTTCTTTAACTTTAATCAATAGAAGGAGAGTATTTCGAGAATCCACTTGCGGTTTAGGCCTAAGAGTAAAATCAGTACTAAAGGAGGTTTCTTCTTAAGTAGGCTTAGGAGGGGGAATATCTCTAGGACTAGGGTTGGCAGTAAGGCCTATAGAACTAGTGGAACTAGTGGTAATAAGGCCTATAGAACTAATAGTAGTAAGGCCTGGTAGTAGAGGTACAGTTAACCTTTCACTTTTCTTAAGTAGTATAAGATTAGAGGTCACGAGTACTAACTCTCTTTATATTATTTGATTTAATCTAAAGGGACCTAATGCTAAATAGTGACCTATTTAAAAGGGGGAAGATTAGTATAAGCGGAGCTATATATATTCTTAAAGCCTTCTAGTAGAGTATATATTAAGGTATTATAGGTTTATAGATCTTAAGAAAGAAGGTTTTACTTTGGGATTATATCTCTTTACTAATTAGGAATTGTAATAAAGTTATCTAAGGGTATAGTGCAAATCTAAGGAAGTAAGGTCTAAGGATCTAAAGCTTATTACTTTACTAAAGTTGACCTAGTTTCTAATAGTATAGTATAACCTATTAAGGCTGACTAAGTCTTTACGTATATATATAGGTATAGGTCCCTTAGTTTCGTACCTAAGTGTTTCGAAGGAAGGAGTAAGGGGCTTTGAAAAGTATAAGGAGAGTTATCGATAAGTATAGGTCGATAGGGAGTATAGAGAAGGTCGACGACTTATTCGCAAGGAGGGGTCTTTAAGGAGTCGAGTTATATTCAAGGCTTTTGCAAAAGAGGGGGAGTATCGAAGAGTATAAGAAGAGTTATTAATAAGTATATTATCGATAAGTATAAGGTTAATAAAAAAGAGTAGTATAAAGTATTTATAAGGGAAGGAGAGAGTTAAGAAGAGAAAAGTTATTATACTACTTTAGGCAGTAGCCTATGCTAGCGAAGCGAGGGTATAGTAAATAATTTTTTTTTTAAATTGAAATTAAAGGTGAATTTCCGTTTGCAAAATAGAGTAGGTTAATCGAAAAAACGAGCTAATCTTATATTTAAAGGTTATTGCTTAGCTTTCTTTAAAAACTAGATTAGTAAGATCTAGGCGCTATATACAAGTTGCTTAGGGCAGTTTATAGTAAAAGTATTAAGATTAAGAGATTAAGTTGCTTAAGGCAGTTCGAAGTAACGATTCTAAAGGAGGTGGATATTAAGCTTCTTAGCAGAAGTTGAGTTGATCTTTTCTTATATTACAACTAGCCTTAGAGCGTATAATAGGTTAAGAATCGAATGCTAACTATATTACCTTAAGAGGTATACTATATAATTGAGAAGAAAAGATGAAGAAGAAGAGAGAGTCTTTAATAGAGCTCCTTTAGAATAAGTATAAGTGCTTTACTAGCGTGCATATAATCCAGCCACTTTGCTACCTTAGCGTGCACCTGACTTCGATACGTAATAGATACGTGATATAACTGTGCATAACCGTGCACGTGATGCGGCCGTAACAAAGGACCTTAATTAAAAGTAATTGTATAAGAGGCGCTAAAGTACTTGAAAATGTAATAAATATATAGCTTGGCGGTTTCTCTTGTATTAATCTTTTTATTACAAGGGATGGAAATAGCTTGCTTGCTAAAGCGATCTATAATAATAAAGACGTTGTTATAACTATTGTAGCAATAAGGTTCTCTAATAGTGAACTTGATAGTAAACTAGAAGAGGGCACAAAGAAGTATAAGGTGCAAACGACGATGTTAGGTATCTTGATTTATAAGAGCTCTCTAACTAGGAGCTATTTAAGGTAAGCGGGCTTCTTAGTAAAGCCGCTAAGTCATATGGCAAGTCATATGATATATCATATATATAATATATTATATAATAGATTATATAACAAACATATGACGGGTATACCTGCAATATACCCCTTTAAGGAGACCTTTAAAGGTACTCGCTAGTAATACATATAATATTATAACTTTTGTTATAATTTACAGATTCGTATGAAAAATCAACCTATAGATATTTAAAATAGAGTAGAGTTCGCTAGCGCGCTCTACTCTGGAGTAGGAAATCCACCCCTTAATAAGTCAAAAATCAACTCGCGGGCCCGGCCCAGGAGTAAAAAATCAACCCTTAATAGAAGTGCAAAAAAAAATCACCCTATAATAGAGGTATAAAAAAAATCACCCCTTAATCGAGGTGCAGAACCTTCATATTTAACAATTTGATAAAGGTGGTATGGTTAGAGCTATTTAAGCTCTTAGTAAGTCTATCGGCGGCGTTATCTTTAGTATTCATATACTAGAGGTCCAAATGGCCTTTTCGAAGTTCTTACCGAATATAATAGAACTTAATATTAATATGCTTTATTCTTTAGTAATATTCGGGATTTTCAATAAGATAAAGGGCTCCTTAGTTATCGCAGATCATCTCGACTTTAGTAGCGTTATCGCTAGCGTAGCCTATTTCCTTAAGTACTTAGCGTATCTAAGAGGCTTCTTATACAAATTTGCATATAGTGACATACTCTGCCTTAATAGATAAGAGAGCAATAATAGTTTATCGCTTAAAGGAGGCGGTAATTACGCTATTATTAAGGAAGAAGACGGCTTTAAAATAGGAGGCTCTACTTCTTCTATCACCTGCCTAGTTAGAATCGCAATAGCTATGCAATTTCTAAAGCTCTAGGTCAGTTGTTTTACTTTTAAAGGTAGTATAATAGAATCGCATTCCCTATAAGTATTATAAAACTCGTTTTAAAGCTACTATATATTATAGCAAAGGGTTAGTAAGGAATTTGCTAAGAATAGAGCAGTAGTATAGTATATCCTAACGCATATAGTACGCAAGGTATTATAAAGAACTATAGATCTTTTAGTATAGCTTTACTTCCTATAGAGTGGCTTAGCCTTCAAATTTGACTATATGAACTTTATAGCTATTAGTAAAAGGCGTAGGTACGCTTTTGCAATTAGTTATATAAAAACGTTTAAAAACCTTATTAATATAGGCGTTTTAATAAAGTGAGATCGTTCTATTTTATCGATCTCTAACTATATATACTCTTAAGAAGTAGTTAGCCGGTTCGCTACTTGTAATCTTAAAAAGGTATTGTGCAGAATGGGCGGAGTCTCCACTTATTCTGGAGACCCTCCACGTGAGTCTGCTTAGTCATAGACTCTCCCTTTTCTTTCCGAAGTCTCCTTACTATATATATATTAGATAATAATATAATTAATCATCTTCATTTATATTAGCGAGCCTCTTAAGCGACCAAATGAAGGCCCTCCAGCCGACTGCACCATAGTTATAAGCCCTATAAGCACTTTAATATGCTTTCTCTTCGCATACAACCGGCTAAAGGGCCCTTTAAGCTCTTAACCGACTTTTCGAGTATTTATAATAACTCAAAGGACCTTTATTTTCAATTAATAAATCTCTAATTTCCGATCGAACCTTATTTGCAAACTTTATTTATATACTTAACCTTTTTCACTAGACTCTATTTAATATATCTAACTCTTTAAGCATCTCCGAGCCTCGCTTTAATACTTTTGCCTCTTAAGTAAAGTAGTTTAATAAATATATATTCTTCGCAAAGCTTTATAATATTACCATTTTTACTAATCTGAGACTCTTATTTAAGTCAATTATAGAAACTGAGCCTTAAGCTCCCTCTATATAAGAGCTTAAGGAATTAGAAACAGCTAACCTCTATATAGTATATGCAAGGTTGTATAAAGAGTATATAGCGACTCTATTTAAACAGATTTATACCTGCTTTCCCCTAGGAGATCTATCAAAGGCTCCTCCTCTATAGGCTTCTTATAAGAATATTAAAGATAAATATAAAATCCTAATAAAGGAGTACTATCTGCATAAGGAAACTTAAAAGACCTAACGCAAATACTACGAACTACTCTTAGAATAGGTCTTTAAGACCGTCGATAAAACGCTCTTAGCTTCTGCGATAGCTTAAGTACAAATCCAAGCTAAGAAGCTCTCCTCTTTAATACTTAATAGAGATACTCCTATAAGTAGAACCCCTACTAACAACCTGCATATTAATTTAGTGAATTAGCAACTCTTACTCTAAGGCCTAGTATCTATTTTAAAGTGTGATATTGCGCCTTCCGATAAGGCTATTTAGTCTTAGACGAGGCTCTAGTACTGCGATATACTATACTAAGGCAAAACTAAGAGAACTAATACTTAGTAGTAGATCTAGGAGTAGCAGGAGGCGTACTACCTAGTAGAATAATACAATCTCCTTAAGATTAAAGGGAGACTAAGAGTTACTAACTTTTTAAACTTAATTATAATAAAGATCAATCCGAGTTAAGCGACTCGCTTAAAGGAGGAAATTATTACTAATAAGCAAATAGGAACCCTATATAAGTACGACCTAATACAGCTAAGCCGCGCCCTAGCAGGTATTAAATCTAATAGAGCGATCGATAATAAAGGGCTAGCAGTTTTTACTACTCAAGAGTCTCTCTTAAATGCCGAAACCCCTTTGCAGGCTTTAGCAAGTAGCTCCCGAAATCGCTCTACAAGCTCTAAGAGAGAGATCAGGCCTAAGTGCCCTTATAGAGGCTTTAAAAATCACTATTAGAAGCCCTAGGACTATTAGAAACTATTATATACTATAGATAGGCGCAAGGAAAATATAAAGGTTCTCCCTTTGCGAGAGGAGGTCCTACGAATACAAAAGGCGTTAAACGTAAGAGACTAGTTCAAAGGTCTTTAAGTATAGCTTAAGGAGAATAATATTATAGTAATAGCAATTAATAAATTCAAGGGAAAGGCTTTAGCCTTTGGAGAGGATAGTTTAGGCAAAAGGGAGAACTTACTAGTCTTTATAATAATAGATCCCTCTACCTTTAATGCTTTTAAAGAATCCTTTAATATCTACTACCTCTTTAAGCTAGAATGCCACTTGCTCTCCTTAAGTATGCTCCTTAATAATTGCACAGTTACTTATATTATTAATTCAAAGGATTTACTTATTATAGGTACCTTTAAGCCTTTTAGCGACTTGCAATAATATATTAAAGCAAGTACCTTAAGACTCTTAATTATTAAAAGAGGTAATAGATATATAGCAGACTCTCTTCTATAGCGTAATAGCTCTCCTATAGGGATAACGCTTTACAATATTGCTATTATAAAGAAGTTTACTACTAATATTATCTTAAAGAGGCTCCTTGCAAATAAAGGGTTTTAATACTCTAAAGTAGACCTCACTTTGCGCTCTAAGAGCATTAAAGACTTTGTAAAGTAAGCTTAATTAGAGCGTTACTATAATCTCATTTTCTTTAAATATAAGCCTATTAACTATTTAGATCTTCTAAATATACTTTAATATAACTTCTCTACTTTAATAGCATTCCTTATAACTAAGATAACGCTTTATAATAGGTTCTAGTCTAGCTATATACCTACTAGGGTATAGGATAATAACGCATATACTTAGCACCTTTGTACTAGCTACCTAGGTGCAGAGGCTCTTTAAGCGCTAGTCAAGTGCGCTAAGGGAGTAAAGATTAAGGGAATACAGAAGCTAAAGTGCCTTATATACGCATTAGCGTCTGCTAAGCAAGTTATTTCTTACGCTACCTTTAAGAACCGATCTCTAAGGCCCTTCTTTAAGATCTTTTAAGATCTCTTTAACTTTCTAAACAACTTATATAATAGTTACTTATAGGTTCTTTTAATTAAGGATAAGTATAGTAGTATACTCTAGACGTTCCTATTAAGATCAAAGGGCAAAGACGTAATTATAAAGGTCCTTTAGGCCTTTAAAGTATAGATGAAATACTAATATAGGCTTTCTATTTATAAGATTAGGTAAGATAATAACACTTTAATAATCTTCTTAAAGGAAGACTCTCTTATAAAGTACTAGAGATAGGTAAAAGAGGAGGGAATTGATTTAGAGCTTACTCTTACTTATATATACTAACCTAATAGAGGCGCAGAGCGAGTAAGAAGGGAGTTAATTAAATGCTCTATTAAAATGAAGATCTACGCCAGGCTTCTAGCGAGCCTATGGCCAGAGGTTATAAAGGCTACTATATACCTTTATAATATCTCTCTACTCGCTAGGAAGAAGATGATCTTATTAAATAAGGCTCTTTATAGTTAGTTTAAGTAGTATTTTCGATTTTATAAGCTACTGCTTATTAAGCAGATAATAGTAAGCTTAAAGCCCGACTGGAGTCACATTTATATATATAGTACTTACACATACCTTTTAATTAAAGAGAAGGAGGTAGGGAGGGACCGCTAAACCTTTAAAATTGAACTATAAGGGCACTTAAGTTACTTAATTAGATATATTACCTTTAATATTTATAGAATCTAGGTTCCTATACTTTAATAAGTAATAATAACTTATAATATCGAATTCAATAAGTCTTTCTTTTATAGTCCAGAAGCTAAGCGCGCAAACCCTATATTACGCTAGGAACTTAAGACGACCTTCTAATTAATTAAAAAGGGAGAAGGAGCTTAGGATGCTAAGTTCGAAGGCATTTTCGAAGAATTAAAGCTTATTGCAAGGCTAAATGCAATCGCCGCAAAAGAAGCCGCTATATAAGAAGAGCCTATATCATAGACCGACGCTGCTCTATAGCCTCTAACTAATAATATAAAAGGCCTTAACTTAAATCCAAATTCTTTAAAAGACCTACTTAGAAACTTAAGAGTAGAAGCAAGCGAACTGGAAGCTACTTCGCTAGTCTTTAAAAAGGCAAATGGCGACTAAAGCTTAAGGGTAATGATTCCTTACAAAGGCCCTATCGAAGAAGGAACTATAGACGACTTTAAAGGAGTCTTTAAAGATAAGTTCTATAAGGCGATCGGCAGATCTTTAGCTACTATTCTATATAAGAATAGAAATGGCTTAAGGGCTTTAAGATAAAGTCTTCGATTATAAAGGCAGGCCTTAGTAAACTCTAATAGAAGGCTAAAGGTACTACTGCTAAGATCTGGGAGGAGCTTTAATAGTCTTATAAAAAGCGACTTAATAAAAGGAGTAGGCTTTAATAATATAATACCTTAAGTTATAATATTAGCTTAAAGACTATAGGCTTAGGAGATAGAGCTACTTAAACTCTTAAAGGAACCTTTAGTAATAATAAAAATAGAGGAGGAGACCTATAGAGAAAAGCGCAAGGAGGAACTCCCCCTTCCTAGGCAAAAGAGGATAAGACGCTAAAGCGTTAAGCAATAAAAGACTTTAAAAGTATACGCTATTGCTTTAGAGTATATACTCTCTTAAAGTAATATTAATTTACCTTACTCCTTATATGCGCAAGAGTTTATATTAACCTTTTAAGCAAACGAATAGATAAAGGAGGATAAGAAGGACTATTTAATAGTTTATATAATTATTAAAGCTATAGTTAATAATTAGGTAAAGGATAGAGCGCAGTCTCTTAACCGCCTATAGTACCAAGGCTCTTTGCTAAAGCCTTCGAAAGGATGGCTAGACTTAGAGAAGTACCCTTTTAGCAAATGATTTAAGAAAGGAGGGCATTAAGAGATTAGGAATTTAGAATCTCAAAGTTGCTAAAGAATTATATAAAGGGATTACTTAAAGCCTCCGCCGATACTATTAAAATGGGTTTTTACTTATAAGGTTAATAGCTCTAGCGAGCTTCTAAAGTGCCGATTATAGCTAATTATATAAGGGGATCTTTAAGATAAAGCTTCAATTTTCTCAACCTATATAGCCACGCTTGCAGCGAGGTCTTTTAAGGTACTAATAGCGCTTGCTGCGTACTTTAATATAGAAGTAAAGTAGTTCGATATTATTAACGCGTTTATCAACGCTCTTAAAGACCTAAGGAGTGCTTTAGTCATATGCTTCCTATTAGATGGCTTTAAGTGCCTTAGTATAGTAGTAGAACTGGACCGCGCGCTCTATAGGCTGAAAGACTCTTTGGCGCTATAGTATAGGAACTTTATAAGAACGCTCAAGGGCCTTTAACTCAAGCTATTAAGCGAGAAGCCTTGTATTTTTATAATAAAGGATCGCATAGTCTTTATAGCGTTTTATATCGACGATATTTAAGTATTATATAAGGCCTTTAACTTAGATCAGGCGATTCGTTTGATTAAAGACCTAAAGAGGGCGTATGAGCTTACTATTATAAAAGATATCTCCTAGTTCCTTAGAGTAAGGATTATTTAAGATAAGAAGGCAAAGAGGATCTCTTTAGTTTATAATACCTATATTAAGAAGATCGCTTAAAAGTTCGGAGCTAATATAGGAAGAGTGCTTAGTACTCTACTACTAAAGAAGGAGTTTATCAAGAACTTAGGGTAAGCTTCTTTAAAAAAGGTAAAGGAGTACTAAGAGAAAATAGGCTCTATTCTTTATATAGCAATTATAATACGCCTGGATATTACGTTCGCAGCCTCTTAACTGTCTTCCTTTCTAACTAATCTAAGCTTTAAGCACCTTTAGCTACGGACTGGACGCTTTAATACCTATATAGCACGCGCTTCTTAGGAATTGCCTATAGCTTTAAGGCTAAGGAATACCAATTAGTTGCGTTTTTAAACGCTTCTTTTAAAGATGATTAAAAGACCTGCAGATCCTTTTAAAGATACGTCTTCTTCCTATTTAAAGGACTGATTATTTAAAAAGCAAATCGCTAAGCGACTGTTATACTCTCCTTTATTAAAGTAGAACTCTATAGTATAGTTTCTATTATAAAGGAGATAATAGCTATAAAATGCCTCTTTAAGGAGATTCGCATAGACTCCCTCTTTAAATAGAATATATATTATAACAACTAATAAACAATTCGGCTAATTGTTATAAAGAATAAGAAGATTAAGATAAGCCTCTAATATATCGAAATCAGCAATATATAGATCTGCTAAAAGTACTAAAGAGAAAGCTTCTAAATAATCTACCTTCCTACTAAGGAGATATACGCAGACGGGCTTATTAAGAACCTAGACCACTAGAAGTTTAAGAGCTTTATTCGTTTATTAAACCTTTAGAGCTTTTAAACAATTGTTTAGCAACTTGCACTTGCTAGCAAGTAGTTACTTATTACTAAGAGACTTATACTTACAAGCTCCTACTCTCTTATAGTTATATTTATTTGTTTTCTCTTATAAAGTATATTATAAAAGCTCTCCTTTTCTAAAAATACAAAATAGGTAATATTCCTAAGCTGCTATTACAAGGCGCGACCCTCTCTTAGATTCTTTTAGTTAAGGCCAAGAGCTAGGATGCTATAGCTAAGAGCTTTGCATAGATCTCCTCTTAAGAGAGGCCTACTAGTACTCCCTTAGCCAAAGGCCCGCCGGCGAATATACTAGTAACAGCAGGGGCAAAGGCAAGGGGTAAGGCGATAGGGGCAGCGGGGGCAAGGGCAGCAGGGGCGAGGAAGGGCGCGGTAATAGTAAGGGCCAGGGAGATAAATAAAGAGACTATAGTAGCGGCTGCGATAGCAGAGGCAAAGGGGATAGGAGCGGTAGCGGCAATGGCAAGGGCGAACGGGTCTAAGCTAAAGGGCCTAAGAGCGAATAGGAATAGTATACTAAAAGTAAGAGAGGCAGCAATACTATTACTTGCAAGAGTAGCAGGCCCTCTTAATACTAAGGTCCGATCGCTCCTATCTTTTAAAATCAGCTTAAAACTTAATAAGACTTAATAAAACGTATTATAAAAGCTCTAAAGCGCACCCTTTACTATATTAAGCAATAGTACTACCTCCTCCTTAAAGGCTTTATAAGCATAAGCCAATACAATAGCCTTTTAAGAGGTAAGGAGAGGTCTATTAGCTTATTAGCAGCTATTGCTTAATACTATATAATAAACGCAATATGTACTAAAGGTACTATTAAAGTACTAATAATCGAAATTGCTAGTACTCTTGCGTGCGATATAATGCACGCACGCGTTATCGCGCTTTATTATAGGCTTAGGCATACGGCGCGCAGTAGGGGTAGGGCTCTTAAGCAGCGGCAGCAGTGGCGGCGGCAGCAGGGGCGGCGGGGACGGCGGCGGTAGCTCATTGCCTAGCAGGCGCTAAGAGGACCGCGCCAGGGTTATAGCTCCCGCAGGAGTACTAGCGACCTAGCGTAAAGTTAGTATAACGCAGGGTATAGGGACTTTAAGGGTCTTACTTTATAAGGGCGGCTAAGGCTATAATAAGCAGGAGTTCCTTTTATATTTGAAAATTATTAGTATAAAGATAATATTTTTAAATAATAAAAGAGGGTTATTTTTAAAAGAAGGGAAGGAGAACCTTAGCGATAGAAATACTTTATAAGAAGCTTAATAGAGCACTAGTATAGAATTGCGAAGATTCTTAAGCGCACTTATTACCTATGGCAACCCTTCTCGTTTTAGAAGGAACGACCTTTAAAGGGGCAGCATATAAGATAAAGCCTCTTTTCTTTATAACTACTATTCTTTCCTTTATTTTATCTATATAGCTAAGCGATTCTAAAAGCATCGCCTAACTAAAGGGTATATTATATAAAATAGGCAGAGTCTCTACTTATTCTAAAGACCCTTTATATAAGTCTACTTAGTCATAGACTCTCCCTTTTCTTTCCGAAGTCTTCTTACTATATATATACTAGATAATAATATAATCAATTATCTTTATCTATATTAGCAAGCCTCTTAAGCGACCAAATAAAGGCCCTCTAGCCGACCGCACCACAAAAGGTTATAAAGATCTCTCTTAAACTTATTATATATATTACCCTTCTTTATTACTATAAGGAAGTCGTTAATATAGGTAATAATGAGAATCCGAGAGGCGCAGTTAATATATATGCAATTATTAATATTAAGAGGTTGAAAATCGAGCTTTTGCAGCTTAGACCGTAGCTTTTCTTACTATAGTCGTAAGGATTACTTTAAGCTATATAAGGCCTTAAGAAGCTTAAGACAGTATTCTTAAGGTAAAAGAACGACCTTATCTTAAGTATATCTAAGAGGTAATTTGATATAGATATTAAAGTCAGCTTTTAAGTTAAGGAAAGCTATCTTAATATCAAACTGATCTAGCTCAAAGTTGTAAAGAGCTATAAGCGCAATTGCAATTTTCTAAACAGTAGATTTGCAAATGCTAGTAAAGGTTTAGTTGTAATCTTAACCTTATTATTATATATAGCCTTATATAACGAATCTGACCTTCTATCGGGAGATTTCCCTGTTTTAGTCTCTTTTTATTTTAAAGATAAGTCTCGATCTAAGTACTCTATTATCTTTAAAGAGTTCTAAGCGTTTCACTACTACTTATATATTCTTATAAGCAAGGGAATTATACTTAGAGTTGATCGCAGATCGCCATTTATCGGCGTCGGCGCGAGAGAGGGCTTATTCGACTGTTTTCGGGTCATTTAGGTAAGGAGAGTCGAGTAAGGCCATATGGAAGGCGCTTAAATAGGCTTCCTTGTTATTAGAGTTGTCAGCTTTGAATCCAAGAGCAGTAGAGCGAGTAGCTCTCTTCTCGGAAGGCTGAGGGCAGCCGAAGACAACGACGACATCTTGTTTATATGTATATATATGGAGTTATCGAAAGGAGGAGAAGGAGAAGGAGGAGGAGATGAACTATTGAATTCGAGTTTAGGGTACTATATATTAGTCCCTTTAAAAATAGGTGATTCAGGCAGTGGAGTACTTTTAGCAATTAAGCTAGTAATCTCAGCTATCAGTCCTAATGATTCAGCCATAGTAACGAATCTTGCATAAGCTTGGATTATTGCATAGCGCTCCGGAAGGGGAGTAGCTACTGTTTTTATTATTAAAATGACGCTTATTATACATTGTTGGTTAAGTAAAAAACTCAAAAATATCGATCAGCCTTTTCGTTTATAAAAGAGACTCTAATCGATGGAATTTTATCGAATGCTATTCATAGGCATACGGGGCTTATAACCTATAGCAATAAGGTTCTCTAATAGTGAACTTGATAGTAAACTAGAAGAGGGCACAAAGAAGTATAAGGTGCAAACGACGATATTAGGTATCTTGATTCATAAGAGCTCTCTAACTAGGAGCTATTTAAGGTAAGCGGGCTTCTTAGTGAAGCCGCTAAGTCATATGGCAAGTCATATGATATATCATGTATATAATGTATCATATGACGGATCATGTGACAAATATTATAGAGACCTGAGATGGATAGGTCTTGTGATATATATCATATGATCGGCGCAGGCCGGTAGGAGGATAAAAGGGCCACCTTCTATATATAGAGATAGCGCGTATCGCTATAGTACTAAATATACCCTATACTTGAGACTTGTTCTTAATATCTTATTTAAGAGAGCCCGCTTATAGTGCTTCCTCCTCTTGTTTTTAAGTCTTCCCTTAGGCCTATTCTTATATTGTCTCCCCTCTGTTTTATATTAGTGACCTACGCAAGGACCGATTTCTTAAGATTTCCGTCCTTATATAACCTTATCGATCTCTTAGTTTGCAGATAAGAGACCGGCCTTTAAAATACGTCTTTAAAATACTTATAGCATTTTAATTAACTTTAAAACCCTTATCCTTAATCGCCTAATTACTTAAAACTATCGATTTTCGTTTAGCAACTATTAATAACCTTAGATTTTCCCTTTTTAGCTTTGCTTTAAAAATCCCTATTTTCTTCCTTAACTCTAAGATTCTCGGAATTTTCAGCTTTTTAGTATAAAAAGTTTAACAAACCTTATAATAGCAATCTTAAATAGTAGTAGTTTCAAGTACTTAAGTAATACCAAGCGCAAACTCTAATAGGAAGTGCCTTCTTAAAATCTTTAGAAATCCGAATCTGATAATTCAGCTGCCTTAGCTTAATAGAACTTTAAAAATTGCCCTAGAATCGTCTCTAAAGACCCCTTTATTCTAAAGACTAATAGGAATTAGCTTAAAGGCTAAGAAGAATCTTAAATATAAACCTTATCTTAGAAATTAGTCTTAGATTAAGTAAACCTTATCTTATTGCAATTAGTCGCAACGCTCCTATTAGCTGTTTAGCACCTACTTAGAATCTCTTAGCAAACTTAAATTAAACTTTTAATAGAATTCGGAATTCTACTCCTAGGCCTAGCCTATAAGTAGAAAGATAAAAAGACATCCTTAAACAACTTAAGACTACCACTTACTTTTTTAATATCAACGCTTGAAAATACTAATAATAATAATAATTTTAAACTTTTTACTAACCCTTTATCTAAATCTTTTTAAACTCGTCTTAGTCACTCTAAGATTGACTCGGATTCTAAACGCTCTTTAAGCCCTTTTAAATTTCGAAGTACTCCTTTTAGCAATTAATCTTATAATATTAAAGCTTCCCCTTTGCCTCTTATAGAATCTATTAACCCAGATGGTTAGTATAAAACGATAATAGCCGCATTTAGGACTATTACTAGTCACTTTCCTCTCCTTAGTTCCCTTAGCGCTCCTCACTTCAAAGGCGCTAATATTACTAATTTCCTTAAGTAATATAAGGAAACTTATTACAATTTTGGTATTATATAAGAGGATATGATTTTTCGACTTCCTTACTATTATAATTATATAAGTAAGGATATTATCAAGTCCCTCCCTAAATAGAAAACTTATAGTTTATAGGAACTCCTTATTAAGGCCCTTAAATCTGAATTTCGCAAATTTAACAAATAGCAGATTCGCAATACCTTAGCTTTCTTAAAGGAATTTATTCTAATTACTCGTACTCCTAAGGAACTTAAAAACTACTATCGGACTTTTACTTATATATCAAATACCTTAATTAGCTAAAAAATACTTAGCGAAGTTGAAAGAGGCCGCCTTTTCTTACTTAGATTACCCACTAGCCTTTAAAATAAGATTATTAAGCATTTTAGGATCGATAAGCAAGACCTTATAACCTTTGCCTTATTTAAGGAATTCTCGGCCTTTACTTTAAAATCAGATTTTAGTAAGAGAACTATTAATACTATAAAGCAGGAAAAAGCCCTTACTCCCTCTTATACTAAAGACCTTAAGAGCCTGGTCCAAAAACACTCAAAGGCTCTAGAAGTCATAGAGGAGGCAAAGAAGAACCTAGTAGTTATACCTTTCACTCGCAGTCCCGACCTAAGAGTAAGATCTAACCCTAGAATTAAGGAACTTAAGACCTAATTTGCAGAACTCCAAATCTAGAGCTTAGAAATTAAGATTAATAATCTCTTATAGGAAAAATAGCATATTCCCTAATTTAGTAATAGGCAAAACTCAGCTACTATAAGCTAATATAATAGTTCCTATTACTAGACTCTTGCTTCTTATTATTCGGAATAACCAGCTAATATAAGAACTTAACAATTGACTAAAGAAGGAGAAATTAATCCTAACTAGCACTTTACTAATATTAATACTATAGGGTATTAAGGGAATAGTAATAGAAGACGACTAACCTGCAACTTTTGCAATAATAAAGAACCTAACTGCGCTTTATATAAGTATTATAACGATTGCCCTCTTTTTTATTATTTTATTAACACTAGGATTATATATATTAATAAGTATAGGATGCTTTGCATTAGAGATCCTAAGTCAGAAGCTATCCTTATTAAAAAGCACTAGAATCGCTTATAATTATAGACTGTTTAAATAATGATATATAGTATAAAATAAGATGAGAATTTAATCAAACGATAGCGTATTATAAATATGAATGCTAAAATTCCAACTTATATATATACTGGTTTAACTAGCAACCTACCTAAGGGAGTTCTTAAGGACCTAGCTTCTAATCAAATAGCTATAGAAGTTAGAGGCATCTCTATCTTAGGATAGGTTAATAATAATATATCTGCTAATATTAATACTACTTCTATATCTAAAAACCCTTGGAATATTTAGCATCCTTCTAGATCTACTACTCCCTTAATACTAATAAAACCAGCTAAAGTCTAGAAATTAACGCGTATAACTTAGGAATCTTAATATAGAGTCTAAATGCTAAAAGATACTTAATAATCTGGAACCGCAGTAGATAAGGATAAAGCTAATATAGTAGACGAATTAATTAAAGATATAATAGACGAAAATGGCTCTAAGCTTAAAGATTAAGAAGTTGAAGTTATTATATAGACCCCTAACCTTAAGCGAAAGAGATAGATGTTAAAATAAGAGAAATTTGTTAATAAATACGCTAGTTCAACTGCAATAGAGAAAGCTATAGAGAATATCATAGCCTAGCAAATTAACCTTACGTTTAAAGACCTATTTGGTTTAATTAGACGCTTTAATAAAGTGCTAGGAAAGTATATCCCAGTTACCTTTAAAGATTTAAATAATAATAAGGAAATGGAAATTATAATACAAAAGAACTCTAAGAAGTACTTAGCCTTAATCAAATGTCTTTAGATTGCAAAAGATAAAGGAACCTAAAGGTACTACGATATTATAGTAATAGCTTTAATATCTTAGAATATTGTCGTGCAGAATGGGCGGAGTCTCCACTTATTCTGAAGACCCTCCATGTGACTCCTGCTAAGTCATAGACTCTCCCTTTTCTTTCCGAAGTCTCCTTACTATATATATATTAGATAATAATACAATCAATCATCTATATCTATATTAGCAAGCCTTTTAAGCGATCTAATAAAGGCCCTTTAGCCGACCGCACTATAGTTATAAGTCCTATAAGTACTTTAATATACTTTCTCTTCGCATGCAACCGGCTAAAGGGCCTTTTAAGCTCCTAACTGACTTTTCGAGTATTTATAACAATTTAAAGGACCTTTATTTTCAATTAACAAATCTCTAATTTCCGATCGAATCTCATTTATAAACCTTATTTATATACCTAACCTTTTTCACTAGACTCTATTTAAAATGTCTGACTCTTTGAGCATCTCCAAGCCTTGCTTTAACACTTCTGCCTTTTAGGTAAAGTAGTTTAGTAAATATATATTCTTTGCTAAACTTTATAATATTACTATTTTTGCCGATCTGAGACTCCTATTCAAGTCAATTATAGAGACTAAGCCTTAAGCTCCCTTTATATAAGAGCTTAAGGAACTGGAAATGGCTAACCTCTGTATAGCATACGCGAGGTTGTATAAAGAGTATGTAATAACTCTATTCGAATAGATTTACGCCCGCTTTCCCTTAGGAGATCTATTAAAGGCTCCTCCTTTATAGGCTTCTTATAAGGATATTAAGGATAAATATAAAATCCTAATAAAGGAGTACCACTTATGCAAGGAAACTTAAAAGACCTAACGCAAATATTATAAGCTACTCTTAGAATAGGTCTCTAAGACCGTTAATGGAACGCTCTTAGCTTCTGCGATGGCTTAAGTATAAATCTAAGCTAAGAAGCTCTCCTCTTTAATACCTAATAGAGATACTCCTATAAGTGGAACTATTACTAATAACCTGTATGCCAATTTAGTTAATTAGCAACTCTTACTCTAAGGCCTAGTATCTATCTTAAAGTATGATATTACGCCTTTTGATAAGGCTATTTAGTCTTAGATAAGGCTTTAATACCGCGACGTATTATATTAAGGTAAAACTAGGAGAACTAATACTTAGCAGTAGATCTAGGAGTAGTAGGAGGCGTACCGCCTAGTAAAGTAATATAGTCTTCTTAAGATCAAAGGAAGATTAGGAGTTACTGACTTTTTAGACTTAGTTATAGTGAAGATCAATCTAAGTTAGGCGACTCGCTTAAAGGAGGAAATTATTACTAATAAGTAGATAGGAACCTTATGTAAGTATAACCTAATGCAGCTAAGCCGCGCCCTAGCGGGCATTGAATCTAATAGAGCGATCGATAATAAAGGGCTAGCAGTTTTTGCTACTTGAGAGTCTCTCTTAGATGCTGAAACCCCTTCGCAGGCTCTAGCGAGCAGCTCTTGAAATCGCTCTATAAGCTTTAAGAGGGAGATCAGGCCTAAGTGCCCTTATAAAGGCTTTAAAAATCACTATTAGAAGCCCTAGGACTATCGGAAACTATTATATGCTATAGATAAGCGTAAGGAAAATATAAAGGTTCTCCCTTTGCAAGAGGAGGTCCTACGAATATAAAAGGCTTTAAACGCAGGAGACCAGTTTAAGGGTCTTTGAGTATAGCTTAAGGAGAATGATATTGCGGTAATAGCGATTGACAAATTCAAGGGAAAGGCTTTAGCCTCTAGGGAGGACGGTTTAGGTAGTAAAAGGGAGAACTCACTAATCTTTATAGTAATAGATCCCTTTGCCTTTAACGCTTTTGAAGAATCGTTTAATGTCTACTACCTCTTTAAGCTAAAACGCCACCCGCTCTCCTTAAGTACGCTCCTTAATAATTGCGCAGCTACTTATATTATTAATTCAAAGGATTTACTTATCGTAGGTACCTTCAAGCCTTCTAGCGACTTATAGCAATATATTAAAGCAGGTACCTCAAGACTCCTAATCATTAGGAGAGGTAATAGATATATAGCAGACTCTCTTCTATAGTATAATAGCTCTCCTATAGGGATGACGCTTCGTAATATTGCTATTATAGAGGAGTTTACTACTAATATTATCTTAGAAAGGCTCCTTGCAGATAAGGGTTTTTAATACTCTAGGGTAGACCTCACTTTACGCTCTAGGAGCATTAGAGATTCTATAAAGCAAGCTTAGTTAAAGCGTTACCATAATCTTGTTTTCTTTAAATATAAGCCTATTAACTATTTGGATCTCCTAAATATGCTTTAATATGACTTCTCTGCCTTAATAGCATTTCCTATAGTTGAGACGACGCTTTATAATAGGTTCTAGTCTAGCTATATACCTATTAAGGTGCGGGATAATAACGCGTATACTTAGTACCTTCGCGCTGGCTACTTAGGCGCAGAGGCTCTTTAAGCGCTAGTCAAATGCGCTAAAGGAGTAAAGATCAGGGGAATACAAAGGCTAGAGTGCCTTATATATATAGTAGCGTCTGCTAGGTAAGTTATTTCTTGCGCTACCTTTGAGAACTGATCTTTAAGGCCCTTCTTTAGGATCTCTTAGGATCTCTTTAACTTTTTAAACAATTTGTATAACAGTTGCTCGTAGGTTCTTTTAATTAAGGATAAGTATAGCGGTATACTTTAGACGTTCCTATTAAGATCGAAGGGTAGAGATATAGTTATAGAGGTCCTCTAGGCCTTTAAAGCATAAGTGAAACGCTAATATAGGCTTTCCATTTGCAAGATCAGATAAGATAATAATACTTTAATAATCTCCTTAAGGGAAGACTCTCTTATAGAGTACTAGAGATAGGTAAAAGAGGAGGGAATCGATTTAGAGCTTACTCCCGCCTATATATACTAACCTAATAGAGGCATAGAGCGAGTAGAAAGGGAGTTGATTAAACGCTCTATTAAAATGAGAATCTACGCCAGGCTTCTAGCGAGCCTTTGGCCAAAGGTTGTAGAGGCTGCTATATACCTTTATAATATCTCCCTACTCGCTAGGAAGAAGATGATCTTACTAAGCGAGGCTCTCTATAGTTAGTTTAAGCAGTATTTTCAATTTTATAAGCTGCTGCTTATTAAGTAGATAATGGCGAGCTTAAAGCCCGACTAGAGTCGCGTTTATATATATAGCGCTTGCGCATACCCTTTAATTAAGGAGAGGAAGGCGGGGAGGGACCGCCGAACCTTTAAAATTGAACTATAAAGGCACCTAGGTTACTTAGTTAGATATATCACCTCTAATATTTATAGAATCTAGGTTCTTATGCTCTAGCGAGTAATAACAACTTATAATATTAAATTCGATAAGTCTCTCTTCTATAGTCCAAAAGCTAAGCGCGCAAACCCTATATCGCGCTAAGAACTTAAGATAACCCTCCAATTGATTAGAGAGGAAGAGGGAGCTTAGGATGCTAAGTTCGAAGGCATTTTTAAGGAATTAGAGCTTATCGCAGGGCCGAATGCAATCGCTGTAGAAGAAGCCGCTATATAGGAAGAGCCTGCATTATAAACCGACGCTGCTCTATAGCCTTTAACCAATGATATAGAAGGCCTTAACTTAAATCCAAATTCTTTAAAAGACCTACTTAGAAACTTAAGGGTAGAAGCAAGCGAACTAGAAGCTACTTCGCTAGTCTTTAAGAAGGCAAATGGCGATTAGAGCTTAAGGGTGATAATTCCCTATGGAGGCCTTATTAAAAAAGGAACTGTAGATAACTCTAAAGGAGTCTTTAGAGATAAGTTCTATAGGGCGATCGGCAGATCTTTAGCCGCTATTCTACGTAAGAATAGAGATGGCTTAAGGGCTTTAAGATAGAGTCTTCGATTATAAAGGCAGGCCTTAGTAAACTCTAGTAGAAGGCTAGAGGCACTGCTGCCGAGATCTAGGAGAAGCTCTAATAGTCTTATAAGAAGCGACCTAGTAAGAGGAATAGGCCTTAATAATACGATACCTTAAGTTGTAATACTAGCTTAGAGACTATAGGCTTAGGAGATAGAGCTACTTAGACTCTTAAAGGAACCTCTAGCAATAATAAAAATAGAAGAAGAGACCTATAGAGAAAAGCGCAAAGAGGAACTCCCTTTTCCTAGGCAAAAGAGGATAAAACGCTTAAGCGTTAAGTAATAGGAGACTTTAAAAGTATATACTACCGCTTTAGAGCATATGCTCTCTTAAAGCAATATTGATTTACCCTACTCCCTATATATGCAAGAGTTTATATTAACCTTTTAAGCGAATAAATAGATAAAGGAGAATAGGAAGGACTATTTAATAGTTTATATAATTGTTAAAGCTGCAGTTGATAGTTGGGCAAAGGATAGAGCGCAGTCTCTTAACCGCCTATAGTACTAAGGCTTTCTACTAAAGCCTTTAAAAGGATGGCTGGACTTAGAGAAGCACCCTTTTAGCAAATGATTTAAAGAAGGAGGGCGCTAGAAGATTAGGAATTTAGAATCTCAGAGTTGCTAGAGAATTATATAAAGGGATTACTCAAAGCCCTTGCCAATACTATTAAAATGGGTTTTTACTTATAAGGTCAATAGCTTTAGCGAGCTTCTAAAGTGCCGATTATAGCTAGTTATGCAAAAGGATCTTTAAGATAAAGCTTCAATTTTCTCAACCTACGCAGCTACGCTTATAGCAAGGTCTTTTAAGGTACTAATAGCGCTTACTGCGTACTTTAATATAAAAGTAAAGCAGTTCGACGTCGTTAACGTATTTGTTAACGCTCTTAGAGACCTAAGGAGTACTTTAATCATATGCTTCCTATTAGATGGCTTTAAGCGCCTTAGTATAATAATAGAATTGGACTGCGCGCTCTATAGGCTGAAAGACTCTTTAGTACTATAGTATAGGAACTTTGCAAGAACGCTTAAGGGCCTTTAACTTAAGCCACTAGGCGAGGAGCCTTGTATTTTTATAATAAAGGATCGCATAGTCTTTATAGCGTTTTATATCGACGATATTCAAGTGTTATATAAGGCCTTTAACCTAGATCAAGCGACTCATCTGATTAAAGACTTAAAGAGGGCGTATAAGCTTACTATTATAGGAGATATCTCCTAGTTCTTTAAAGTAAGGATTATTTAAGATAGGAAGGTAAAGAGGATCTCCTTAGTTTATAATACCTATATTAAGAAGATCGCTTAAAAGTTCAGAGCTGATATAGGGAAAGTGCCTAGTACTCTACTATTAAAGAAGGAGTTTGTTAAGAACTTAAGATAAGCTTTCTTAAAAAAGGTAAAGGAGTATTAAAAGAAAATAGGTTTTATTTTCTATATGGCGATTATAATACACCTGGACGTTGCGTTCGCAGTCTCTTAACTGTCTTTCTTCCTAACTAATCCAAGCTTTAAGTACCTCTTAGCCGCGGACTGGACGCTTCGATACCTATATAGCACGCGCTTTTTAAGAATTGCCTATAGCTTTAAGGCTAGGGAATACCAACTGGTCGCATCTTTAGATGCTTCTTTCGAAGATGATCGAGAGACTTGCAGATCCTCTTAGGAATACGTCTTCTTCCTATTTGAAGGACCGATTATTTAAAAAGCGAATCGCCAAGCGACTGTCACGCTTTCCTTTACTAAAGTAGAACTCTATAGCATAGTTTCTATTACAAAAGAGATAATAGCTATAAAACGCCTCTTTAAGGAGATTTGCATAGACTCCTTCTTTAAATGGAATATATATTGCAACAATTAATAGACGATTCGGCTAATTATTATAGAGAATGAGAAGATTAAGATAAGCCTTTGATATATTAAAATTAGCAATATATAGATCCACTAGGAGTACTAAAGAGGAAGCTTTTAAATAATCTACCTTCTTACTAGGGAGATGCACGCAGATAGGCTTATTAAGAACCTAGACTGCTAGAAGTTTAAGAGCTTTATTCGTTTATTAAACCTTTAAAGCTTTTAAATAATCGTTTAACAACTTGTACTTACTAGCGAGTAGTCACTTATTACTAGGAGACTTATACTTATAAGCTCCTACTCTCTTATAGTTACATTTATTTGTTTTCTCTTATAAAGTGCATTGCAAAAGCTTCTCCTTTTTTAAAAATATAAGAATAGGTAATATTCCTAAGCCGCTATTGTAAGGCGCGACCCTTCCTCAGATCCTTTTAGCTAGGGCTAAGAGCTGCGAAGCTATAGCTATAAGCTTCGCATAGATCTCCTTTTAAGAGAGGCCCAGAGGCACTCCCTTAGCTAAAGGCCCGCTGGCAAATATACTAGCGACGGCAGGGGTAAAGGCAGGAGGTGCGGCAAAGGCGGTAGCGAAGGCAGGAGCGGCAATAGCAAGGGCTAAGGAGACAAAGGGAGATACAAAGGGGTCAGCGGCAGTAGCAGTAAAGATAGGAGTAGTAGTAGCAGTAAGTAGGGGAAATAGGGCAGTAGAGGATAGGCTAGTAGCAAACGCAAATAGGATACTAAGAGCAGGGGAGGCAATAGTACTACTACTCGCAAGAGTAGCAGGCCCTTTTAGCACTAGGGTCCAATTGCTCCTATCTTTTAAAAATTAGCCTAAAACTTAACAAGACTTAATAAGACGTACTATAGAAGCTCTAAAGCGCACCCTTTATTGCATTTAGCAGTAGCGCTACCTCCTCCTTAAAGGCGCCGCAGGCGCGGGCTGATACAATAGCCTCTTAAGAAGTAAGGAGAGGTCCGCTAGCCTGCTAGCAGCTATTGCTTAGCACTGCATAATAAATGTAACGCGCACTAAAGGTGCTATTAAAGTACTGATAATCGAGATTGCTAATGCTCTTGCGTACGATATAACGCATGCACGCGTTATCGCGCTCTATTATAGGCTTAGGCATATAGCGCGCAATAGGAGCAGGGCTCTTAAGTGGCAGTAGCAGTAGTAAAGGCGGCAGCGGTAGCAAGGACAGCGGCAGCAGCTTATTACTTAGCAGGCGCTAAGAGGACTAGGATAGGGTTCCAGCTTCCGCAAGAGCGCTAGCAACCTAGCGTAAAGTCAGTATAACGTAAGGTATAAGGACTCCAAGGGTCTTACTTTACAAAGGCGGCTAGGGCTATAATAAGCAGGAGTTCCTTTTATATTTAAAATTATTAGTATAAAGACGATATTTTAAATAATAAAGGAGGGTTGTTTTTAAAAGAAGGGAAAGAGAACCTCTGCGATAGAAATACTCTATAGGAAGCCTAATAGAGCACTAGCGTAAAATCGCAAAGATTCCTAAGCGCGCTTATTGCCTATAGCAACCCTTCTCATTTTAAAAGGAACGACCTCTAAAGGGGCAATATATAAGATAGAGCCTCTTTTCTTTATAACTGCTATTCTTTCTTTTATTTTATCTATATAGCTAAGCGATTCTAAGAGCATCGCCTAACTAAGAGGTATATCGTATAGAATGGGCAGAGTTTCTACTTATTTTAAAGACCCTCTATATAACTCCTATTAAGTTATAAACTCTCCCTTTTCTTTCCGAAGTCTCCTTACTATATATATACTAGATAATAATATAATCAATCATCTATATCCATATTAGCAAGCCTCTTAAGCGACCCAATAAAGGCCCTCTAGCTGACCGTATCATAAATATCAATTGAAATTGTTTAGTAATTGTAATAAAAAGCCCTATTATTATTTATTTTATAAAAGAATTAGTTAAAGCAAAGGCTTTGATCGATTGTAATTTAGAAGTTAATGCAATAACTAGAAAAGTGGCAGAAATAGCTCAATTAATAATTATTAGCGATCGACTCCTTATTTATTCGACTATCTTTAGATTGAAATACAATTTTAATAGATAGGTGAAAAACGTAAAGGTTAGAGTTAAAGGAATCGTTAATTACACTGACTTTCTAATAATAGAGAATTCTTCGAATGATATTCTTTTAGGAATGCCCTTTATTTTAGAATCTTAGCTAATATTTAACTATCCTAAAGATAGGCTTATAAAAGCTAGCCTTTAGAATATAGATCGATCTTTAAAAGGATAAATGGTTATTATAAGAGATATAGCCGAATTTTAAAATAAGGTTTTAGAAAACGATTAGCTAGTATAAGGGCTAGGCTTAATACTAGTAAAGGAAGGCACTTAGCAAGGAGTTATAGTAAAAGAAAGGTAAGTTTGCCGATTTTGAATAATAGCAATTTGACTTATAGTCTTAGACTAAGAGTCAAATCTGGAATTTTGAAAATTAGTACAATCGGAGTTTTATTAGCTTAATAATTAAGAAAAAAGAAAAATAAGGTAGAGAAGAGAGTTCGTTTTATAAATTTTGATAATTTATTAATCATTTTAAAAAACTTAAAAACCACTTATAAGCTAGACCTGCGAGTGAAAAATAATAAAATTACTAATAATATTTCTATTTATATACTTTAAATTAATAACTTAGAAAATCTTTTATTTATTTTTAAAAAGGAAAATTCGAACTATTTTATAAGATTTAATAAAAAAGGAAAGAAGTAAAGAAGTATAGTACTAGCTAATATTCGAATTATATATAAAAGCAAGGCCGATAAAGTACAACTAATAGATTAAGGAATCTCTAATAGCTTAAAGCTTAGAAGATTGGACAATTAGTTTGAATAAGATAAGAAGCTTTAACCTCTAAAGCTAGGTGGCAAATTCGATAAGTTTATTATAGGCAGATTTTCTAATACACTTATTAGATATCGGCTAATAAAAGAATATTTTAATATATTGAAAATTGGAGATAACTTAATAGAATAAGAACGAGAACTACTTTATAAAACCTTGATAAATCGAAAGGACGCTTTAGCTTTTGACTAGACGGAACTTAGCCAGATTCGAAAAGAGGTTACGCCTTATATTAAGATTAAGATAATACCCTACGAAGCTTAGTAAGAGAAAACATTCGAGGTCCTTAAAGCTCTTTAAGAAAAGGTAATCGAAATATTAAAGGATAAGCTAAAGCAAGGAGTTCTCAAGTTCTATAATAGCCTTTATAAAAATAAATAGTTCCTAGTTGCTAAGAAAGAGAAGGGAACTTATAGACTAATAATAGTAGTAATAGAGATAAACCGAGTAACTATTAAGGACGCTAACGTTCCTCCGAATATAGATGAGTTCTTAAATGAATTCGCAGGATTAACCTATAGCTCTTTTATTAACTTCTTCTTTAGATATAACTAATTCATTCTTAATATTAAATCAAAAGATATAATAGCAATTCAAACCCCTCTTAAGCTACTTCAAATAATAAGATTACCTTAAGAGGCTATAAATTCGATCGCTTAATTTGTTTAAGTAATTTATAAGATACTAATAGATTATATACCTAATATTGCGCTCCTTTATATAAATAATATAAGAGTAAAAGGATTAAGATCATTCTATAACTATAAAGAAGTTCTTCTTAGCATATAATGATTTATAATAGAATATATTTAAAACTTAGATTAAGTGCTTATACAATTCGAAAGGGTAGGAGCAATAGTTAGTCTGAAGTTATAATACTATCTTTTATCGATGGAAATTATTAGTTTTATTACTAATTCCAATAGCCGAAGTCCTTAAAGGGCTAAAGTACTTAAAATCGATAAATAGAAGAGGTATAATAATATAGTAGAAACTCGCGCGTTTATTAGCATTATAGTATACTATCGCATTTAGATTAAGGATTTCGCTAAAAAGGCAGCGCTTATTTATGCCTTATTTTAGAAAGGGGCTAAGTTTCAGTAGGAGGAACCTTAAATAGAGGCTATAAAACAACTGAAGCAAGCGTTGCTTAAAGTGCTATATTTGATTAAAATAGACTATAGAGCTAACGCTAGGCCAATTATACTAATAATTGACGCAGGCTTAATTAAATAGGGTACTATCCTTTAATAAGCTAATAGCTAATAGAAAAGACATTTAGCTTACTTTAAAAGTAGTCTTTAAAATCCAATAGAGATAAAGTATAATATTATTAAATAGGAATATAAAAGAGCCTTAAAAGCAATAAAAAAGATAAGAAGCGACCTTTATAGCACTTACTTTATCCTTGAAACTAATGCTAAAGTGCTAGTAGAATAATTAAATAGAGTTATAAGCGACCTACCTAGAGCTTTGCTAATGAAATGGATTGCTTAGATAAGACTAATAGACTTTGAAGTCAAATATATTTTAAGAATGAAAAATACTACTACAGACGGCCTTTTAAGAAGAACTTGCCCTTACCCCTCTAATTTGATTAAAGAAGATAAAATAGATATTAATAAGTGGGTAGAGAATAAAGTTAGTTATCTATTAATATATTGCCTTAAAGGGACTCGACTCCTAAGCCTAGCCTACAAGTTAAATAAGAGAATTTTATTACTTAATTACTTAAGTGACTTTAAAGAAATTGCGAAATTTTTAATCACGCTTAGACGACTAAAGATAGTTGCTCTTAAGGATTTTTAGAAATTCAAAGTTAAAGCTTTGATTTATCTAATATAAGGAAGACGATTATTTAAAAGGAGTAATAACTTATTCCTTATATAACTCTACTTAGATGATAAAAAACTAAAGGCTAAGGCTATTTAGGATATTTATAAGGAAACTGGCTATTAAGGAGCTGAGTCCACCTACTACTAACTCTTAAGGAAATTCTTTTAAAAGGGTTCTTTTAAGGACTGTAAAGCCTTTATAAAAAGTTGCGTCCCCTATTAGAAATGAAAACCTAGTTATAAAGAGAATCCTCTATTCCTAACCTAGCCATTAGGCCTTTTTTATAAAGTCAGTTTTAATATTATATAAGTACTAATAATTGAAAATAGGATTATATATTTTATTCTAACAAAGGAAGACCTATTAGAATAGCCTAAAGGACGACTATTAAGATCTGCTAACTCTGAATCTATTGCAAAGTTCCTTTAGGAAGATATAGTCTATTGCTATAGACTTTTTAGCAGACTAACTATTGATAGAGGCCTTAAAAATAAAGGAGTAGTTAAAGCTTTTTTGCGAAAATATAATATTAAATAGGTTCAAATCTTAGCGTATAACTCAAAAGCTAATAGAGTAGTAAAGTAAGGATATCGCGACATTCTTAATAGGCTATCTAAAGTTACTTATAAAGGATTTAAGAATTAGATAAAACACTTTTATAAAATACTCTTTGCTTATCGAATGATAATCTATAAACCAACTGGAGTTATACTATTTTTCCTTATCTATAGTAGAGAGGCATAGCTCCTTCTTAAATCCTAATAGCCTATTTAGAGATTATTCGACTATAGTCAAATTTAAAACTGTTCCAATTTGCTTATAATAAGATACTAATAACTTAAGCTCTAAGATATGAATATAAAGGAAATCATTCTATAAAAGAAACAATATTAGGAAAAAGCTAAAGAAGTATAAACTGCTTTTAAAGTACTTAAAACGCACCCTATTCGAAAAGATAATCTCGTCTTAATCTATAATATTATAAGAAGTATTAATATATTAGCAGATACTAAACTTAACTATCAATAGCTTAGTCTATTTAAAGTTAAGTCTGAGTAGAAAGAAAAGGGATACTATTCTCTTTAAGAACTTAATAGTATTAATATTAAAGGAACCTTTGCAGCTAACCGACTAAAGCGCTTTTATCAATGCGATTAGACCTTATTCCCCTTAGAAGACGAATCAGAAATTGATATAACCTCTAAATCTTCTATAGGAATCGATAGCAATATAAGCAATTTTGAACCCTTGGATAAAGATTAAGATTTTTCCAACTTGACCTATAAGCCAGTCCTGCAAGTGAAGAATATTAAAATACTTAACTAATTGCAACCTTAAGTTATTATTTTTAAAATATCCGAAGAATGCAAATAGGAATATTAAACGATTTCCTAGCCTATCAATTGTCTTATCTTCCTTTAATCCTTATTTTTACATTTTTAGCAAGGTCGCCTCCTTTATTATTTAAGATATAGATCTTTTAAGATCACTTTAAATTCTTGCCTACTTTAACTTATTTTATATTCTTAATATTAGCCTTTAATTATAGCATTCCTATTACTTTCCTTAAATAATAAATAAAAAGTCTAATTTCCTTAATATATATAGCAAACCTATTGCAGCTTATATACCCTTTTAATTCTTATACCCTATTAAACTTTCTTATTTATACTTCCTATCTTTTATAAGTAATATGCCTTTAAAGAACTTATAAATGGTTTTATCTATTATAATAAGGGATAAATAAGCACTAGTTATAAACTTCTCTTAGGATAGCAAAGCTATTATATTATTAGAGAACTTCAAATCGACCTATATAGCCTTAGGAGATATAGAGTAATAAAAACTCCTTTTAGCTTATACGAATGCTATTAATAACCTTTTAACCTAAGTGGCCCTTGGAATTCTCCAATTTAACAACTTCCTAACTAAAGAATTAAGACTAAAGGGAATCTCTAAAGAGGAATTCTTAGCTAACGCAGATTAATATATAACCTTGGCTAATACTTTTAGAATAGACTAAGATAAAAGGGAAGAATCTATTTAACGATTGGATAATTTAGCTATTAATAAGAGAGGACTCCTATTTTATTCGCACTTCTTGATAAATATTGATTCTAATAATAGAAGGCGAGTATTATTAAAAATTCTTAAGGAAAACACTCCTATAGCCAGAGCTATATAGATTCTTAATTTCTTTATTATTTAAAAAGGAGTAGTAAAATTCTAAGGCAACCGAATTCGCAGTCGCAGATTTATAAGCTTATTTAATATAGTACTTATAGCAGCTGATAAGGCTATAAAAAGATCAAATTAAGCTGCAGATATTACCTTACTTAATAGTACTATTATTAATATGCTAAGGCTCTGCGCTTCTGCTTATAGTTTGCTTATTTTAAAAGAGAACTGGACTCTTATGCTAAGGTTTAAATAAGATTTCTTTAATAATAAAGAAGGGAATTGGTTATTTATAGTTAAGCCTGCCTTAAAATTCGCTTCTTAATCTAAAGATATAATAAGTGCTAAACTATATGATTTGACTCGCGGTCTTGGATTAGGAGTTAAAAATGAGAATTTTAGAACTAGACCTAACCTGCCTCTTATTAAAATGATTCTAGAAACCGTTATTAAATAAACTACCTAAACGCTTAGCGCAGCCTTTTTAGAATTTTTAAAATCTTTAAAGGACTTTCCTTTAGTTAAACGACCTATTTTAGCTTGACCTTTAAAAAGGATAGATCATTTGATAGCTACCTTAGCTAATTTGCAATTTAAAACCAAAGGATTGCGCGCTTGCTTAGACTCCTTCTTTAATAACTTGAAAGAGCTAGTTCTTGACTTCTTTATATCTATATGCAACTGTTTTAGAAATAATAATATAAGAGAAGACCCTATTCCTATTGCTCTAAAGATGATTAAGAGAGCTATTAGATAGATTTAATAGCTTATCCTAGACGAGTTCGCCCTTATAGATATTATTTAATTCTTTAATAATTATAGAAGTTAAGAACTTAGTCTCTTAAATGCTAAGTAAGACTATTTTATCTTATAAGAAAGAGAACGCAAAGAGGAATCTATTGATTAGGACATTTGTGATTATAGCAATATGCCTCAATCGGTCATTCTTAACCTTAAGCTTAGAGAATAATATAATATTTAAGTATCCTTTATAATAAAGACTCGCTTTCGACAGTATCTTCCTAGCGTAGAAATCGAAGGGAGAAGACTTTGCGACCTTTATATTCGCTCTCTTTCGGTTTACTATAGTCTTAATTATAAAGGATTTGATATTAATAAAACTATTAAATACCTCGAACTTCTCTATATAGTAGAAGATATCGATCTTTTTTTAATTTACCTTAATAATTAGTTCTTTATCTCTTTAAAGATACGCAAATCCAACCTATTAATAATAGAGGCATCTTTAAGTGCTATAAAATTTAGGGCTAATCCTAAAGCCTTAAAGGCGTTAAAGCCGATTAAATGGAACAATTCTTTCTTTTCAATATTATTAAGCAATAAATAGCAAGAGGAAATAGAAGAAGAAGGGTCAATTGTGATACTTAAACCCTTTGGATACCGCTTCTTAACTGACAATTTTACTACTGATAATAGTACTTTTATAGGTATATTCCTCTTTATTATAAGATAAGAAGTAGAGATATACCTTTATCACTTCTGCCCTATGGATAACGCGACCTTTATACCTTCTTATTTTCTTTATAATATAATATTCAGTCTTACTTAATAAGTCCTTCGGATGTATTATAGACTCTACCTCTTAGCTATAATAGCAAAAAGTAGAAAAGCCTATTAGCTTATAGCCTACCTTGAACCTTCCTAATTAATTGGCCTTAGTCTTTATAATCAAGTTGTTTTAATAAAGAAGGATGCAAGTGCTACTAATAAAGAAATTCCGATTTTCACTCGCGGTCCTAGCTCGCAAGTTAATTTTATTAAAAAGCAAGTCTTAGATTATCAGATCCTATTAATTAGATAAGGGCTATCTTTTAAAAGCCTTAATAAGTAGGTCAGCTCTTAATTGAATATAAAACTCACTCTATTTATAAAGAAGATAAGTCGATAGACTTCTTAGGCACTTAGTTCAAAATCTTAGCTAGCTTATATAATTGTAAAAATGAAGTAAAAAGAGATCTTACGACCTATTACTAATAATAGTAACCCTATTATAGTAATAACGAAATAAGGGCACCTTTTTAAAATGCGCTTAGATAAACTTTATAAAATTGGTAGCTTTATAGCCTTTTATAATAACTATATAGCTATTTGTAATAAGAATACCTTAGAAAATAAGACTCGAATCTCTAATCTTATCTTTTTAATCTCTACTTTAAAGTAACCTCTAGTGCTTCGATAGATTAATATAAGTAGAACTACTGCACCTTTTAAGGCAGCTTTTCATCTTAAGAACTGCAGCAGCCTCTTTAAAGCCATTATTAGTCGATGCTCTTAGATAGATCCTTCTATTATAACTAAAGTATAGGAGTTGTTCCTTCTTAATAAGGACAAATAGAAAACCCACCTTATAGAATATAATTAAAAACTCTTTAACGCCCTTATTAAGGCCTAGACAAATGTTATAAATACTAAGTCGCTTCTTTATAGACTTAAGTCTTAGGAATAATGCAATAAAGTAAATGCTATCTAAGAGCCTAATGCACTAATTGATAAAGGCATTATTATAAGAAAATTTAAAAAAGAGATAAACTGAGACGCTAGTATAATATCAGACCCTAATTTAGGAACTAATCCCCTATTTTTACCCTTAAGTTTAAAAATGCTAAGACTGACTCGCGAGCCTAGCCTGCGAGTAAGGTTGGACTCAGCTGGCTTAAGCCTATAAGATGGTTCGAATAAACCTCGGTCATTTAAATTAAAGAAAACGCCAAAAGGTAAGAACTAACGCAAGAGAAGAAGACTCTAAAGTGATAATAGAACTGACAATTGAGTCGAGCAATCTAGAGAATCTAGCCTATTACCTTTAGAGAAGACTATTTAAAGAACTTACAAATTCGAGTTAAATCTTTTTAAGATTATCTACTTCCTATATACTAGTACCTCTTTATTCTCTATTTATTATTTTATTCTATATATATTCTTTATACTACTTTATTCTTTATATAATCTATCCCTTGATTATTTCCTTTATATGCAATTTTCTAATGCTTACCTTTGAAATATCATTTTTACCTTTAAAGAATTATCATTTACCAATTATAAGTCCTTATATGCGTTATACCTTACTTTTATTCCTACTTCTAGCCTCTTTATACCTACTTTTCCTTTATGCACTAGTGCGACTCTAAACTCTATAAATAAGCCTCTCTTTATATTACGATTTTACTTTTTTTTACTTCTCTTTTCAACCCTACCAGACTTATAATATTAGTACTACTACTATTGTCTTTCTATTATCAATCTTTTCAAGTATAAGCCTACTATATTATTAATCTTTCTTAAATAATTATCTCTTTATTTAAAGCTACCTCCCTTACTAAATAATTCATTATAGCACTACTAACTATAAGTAAAAAGGCCATACTTAAGAAGAATATATCGGTTATTACCTTAGGCAGCAAGTCCTTAAGCACTATTAATAATAAACTAATATTAAAAGGAGGGTTCTTATAAGATGGCAAATCACTAAGATCATTAGAAGATATAGTAAGCACCTATAGAACGTTAGGTAAGACCGAATAGTAGGTATTCCTAAATTCATCTATTAAGGTACTTAACTATAGAATTTCTACTATTAAGGAAGGATTCTTAGGTTTTAATAATTTCTTAAATAAGGAACTCTAAAGCAAAGGTATTAATTATGAAAAGTTTTTATAAGAGTATTAAGGGTATATATTACGGCCGCATTACGTATACGGTTATGTCACGTATTGGTCAGGTGCACAAAGTCAGGTGCCCGCTAAGGTAGTAAGGTGGCTAGATCACGTGCACGCTAGTAAAGCACCTATACTTATTCTAAAGGAGCTCTACTAAAGATTCTCTTTTCTTTTTCATCTTTTCTTCTTAATTATATAGCATACCTCTTAAGGTAATATAGTTAGCGTTATTCGATTCTCGCCTTCTATACGCTCGAGAGTAAGTTATAATATAAGAAAAGATTAACTCAACCTCTGCTAAGAAGCTTAATATCTACCCCCTTTAGAATCGTTACTTCGAACTGCCTTAAGCAACTCGATCTCTTAATCTTAATACTTTTATTATAAACTGCCTTAAGCAACTTATATATAGCGCCTAGATCTTACTAATCTAGTTTTCAAAGAAAGCTAAGCAATAACCTTCAAATACAAGATTAGCTCGTTTTCTCGACTAATCCATTCTATTTTACAAACGGAAATTCACCTTTAATTTCAATTTAAAAAAAAAAAAAAAAAAAAAAATCATTCACTATGCCCTCGCTTCGCTAGCGTAGGCTGCTACCTAAAGCAGTATAATAACTTTTCTCTTCTTAACTCTCTCCCTCCTTTACAAATACTCTATACTACTCTTTTTTATTAATAATATACTCGTCGACAACTCTCTTTATACTCTTTAATACTCCCCCTTTTCTACAAAAGCCTCGAATATAACTCGACTCCTTAAAGACCCCTCCTTGCGAATAAGTCGTCGACCTTCTCTATACTCCCTATCGACCTATACTCGTCGACAACTCTCCTTATACTCTTCGAAGCCCCCTACTCCTTCCTTTGAAATACTTAGGTACGAAACTAAGAGACCTATACCTATATATATATATAGAGACTTAGTCAGCCTTAATAGGTTATACTATACTATTAGAGACTAGGTTAACTTTAATAGAGTGATAAGCTTTAGATCCCCGGACCCTACTTCCCTAGATTTGCACTATACCCTTAGGCAACCTTATTACAACTCCTAATTAGTAAAGAGAAGTGATCTTAAAGTAAAACCTTCTTTCTTAAGATTTGTAAACCTATAATACCTTAATACATATTTTACTAGAAGGCTTTAAGAACGTATATAGCTCTGCCTATACTAATCTTCCCCCTTTTAAATAGGTTACTATTTAGCATTAGGTCCCTTTAAACTAAACTAGATAATATAAAAAGAGTTAGTACTTATAACCTCTAATCTTATACCACTTAAAAGAAGTGAAAGGTTAACCGCACCTCTACTACCAGGCCTTACTGCTACTAGTTCCAGTTCTATAGGCCTTACTGCCAACCCTAGTCCTAGAGATATTCCCCTTCCTAAGCCTACTTAAGAAGAAACCTCCTTTAGTACCGATTTTACTCCTAAGCCTAGACTGCAAGTAGATTCTTAAAATACTCCCCTTTTATCAATTGAAGTTAAGGAAGAACCGATATCTACCTTTACTATATTAGCCCCTCTCTTCTTAGCTGCTTAGCAGGCTAAAATCGCAAACCTTATTAGCGCTACTATAGCCGCCGCTCTTTAAAATAATGCTATCGCCCCTTCTTCCTTAAGTGCTAGCCCTTAGAATACTCAGTCCCTTACCGCCAACTTGCTACCTCCCTTAGACTACTACCTCTTAATCATCAGACCTTTAGTCTTAGCCGTCGACCTTTATCGAATTAAGTACCCTTAAACCCATTTCAGCAACTACTAAGGCGAAATTACCTATAATACTTAAAAGATGGCTATAAAGGTATTTATTTAAGAGTACTTAAGTAACTTCACTTTAAAAGAGGACTAGATCACTGCCTACTTTAAATGTATAATAGGTAAAGCTTAAAACCTGATCTTATAATATATAAATCCTATCTTTATTAATAAGTTTATATGTGCTACTAATGTCTTTAAAGTCTTAGATTAGAGGTTCTTTAATTATAATTACATTTAATCCGCTAAGCTTAAATATAGTAGGCTAACTATAGGTTTATTATTATATAATAAGTTCCGATCCAAGTTCGTTACCCTTACTATAGCTAGAAAGATCGATCAATCTTATTAGTTTAATAACGTTTATAAAAAGGTCTCCCTAGCTTTAAAGAACAACCTTCGAGTAGAGAAGTATAAAATAAATAATAATTATACTACTTTAAATGAGTTCTTAGCTATTATAGACCGCAAGGCCTATAATATCAAGTAAGAAGAGGCCTATAACGTTTGATAAGTCGCCCTTGCTATCGCGTTCTCTCCCTTAAAGGACCGCGTTCCTAGCATATTAAAAAGGGAGTTATAGAGACTTATTACTATAGCTACCTTCCTAGCTCCTTATACTTATTCCCCCTTGCTAGCAACTTATTAAGAAAGGTCTGCTAGCTTAAAGCCGTCATCTGGTCTCTACTATAATTGCAAAGCCCTTAGTTACTATACAATAGACTGCCTAAAGTTAAAAAAGCAAAGCGAGTTTATAATAGCTAAAGTTAAGATAGAAAACGACCTACTATTAGGAAACTGCTAAGCTATAGCAAAGACTCCTATTATAGTATAGGTTATAATTTATAAAAAGACTTAGATTTTAATTCCCGCCTATTAATAGGCGGCCGCCAGTTCTTAGTTCCTATAGAACTAGCTTAAAATGGATCATTTATTAAAACAGTTGCCTATATTAATAGTAGAGCTAATATTTTTAGTATTATTAAGACGTCTCTAGCATACTAGCTCTCTTAAAGACTTAAAGTGAAGTTTATTAAACTGCCTAAACCGATTACTCCTATTGGCTATAATAGCCTTAAGGGAGAAACCATTCAATTCGCCGTCTTACTTACCCTTATAATCGATAGGCGACGAATAAACTTCCCTTTCCTAATTATAAGCTTAAGAGCAACTAACATTTTAATTAATAGGAAGTTCCTAAAGTACTATAACCTTAAACAGTCCTATAGAAGGGGAAAAAACAGCATCTCCTAGCTTAAGGATATGCCTATCGTCCCTTACTTTAATTAACGCGTACTAATCGATCTCTTATAGCTAATAAAACCCCTAATAGCCTAGTAAGATGTCGATCGTTAAGCTGCTATAATAGACGCTAAGGATAAAGACCTTAGAATGGCCTGAGCCTAGCTCTTAGTGCTAGCAAGCACTAACGCCCCGAATTCCACTCCTGGTCCTGGCCTGCGAGTAAAATCTGCGAACTCGAATTCTACTCCTGGTCCCGGCCTATGAGTGAAATCTGCGAACTCGAATTCCACTCCCAGTCCTAGCCCGCGAGTAAAACCTACTAATTCGATTCCTACTCCTATAGCCTTTTGTAAACCTAAGGATAGTAGTTTCTTTAAAGACTTGAAAAGAGATCTAAACTATATAAAAAAGGCCTTATTAAGAGTACTAGACCCTTTGCTCCCTCTCTCAGCAAAGAGGAACGCTACTCTAAAGCCGGCTTGCCAGATCAGCTTAATCTTAGCCTTAGCAATCGGCGCCCTCTACTACCGCTTTACAATTAGGGTAAGATAAGCTATATAAACTTAAGAACTGGCGCTTAAAGAGTTTATATTTATAAGCTCTATTTATAATCTAAATTAAGAAATTAATTGCTAAGAATCGGTTAGGCAAGCTGAAATTAGCTCCCTTAGCCTTAGTTCGGCGCTATAAGCTAAGTATAAGAGTAATAATAAGCTAATAGACCAGAAGCTCCCGCCTTAATACACTAAGTTTAAAAACGTCTTTAATCGCTAGGCCTTTGACTAACTGCTAGAACCTAGGCTAAGGGTAGATTATAAAATCGAGCTAATAAGCGAGAATAACTTAATAATCGAACCCCTCCACCGCCTTACTAACAAATAGCTCTTAAAGGTCAAGAGCTATATTCTTAAGAACCTATATAAAGGATTTATTAAAGCTTTAAGTTCCCCTTAAGCAGTCCTAATCCTCTTTATTAGAAAAGCTAATAGCTCCTTACGTCTATATATTAACTACCGGAAACTAAACGCCTTAATAAAGAAAGACCCCTACCCGATTCCCCTTATTAATAAGATAATAGTACGCATATTGAAAGCTTATATTTTTATAAAAATCGATATACAATAAGCCTTCTACTATATCCGCATATTAGCTAACGCTAAGGACCTAACTACCTTTCGCATATGCTATAAGACCTATAAGTATAAGGTTTTACCATTCGGGCTAATAAATAGGCCTGCTACCTTTCAAAGGTTTATTAATAATATTCTCCTTAAGCACCTTGACGATTTCTGCTCTACCTATTTAAATAATATTCTAATCTACTTAGAAAACTCCCTTAACTATAAGATTTATATTAAAAAGATCTTAGGAATTCTC
This sequence comes from Diplocarpon mali, assembly GCA_024741835.1. Lineage (NCBI taxonomy): Eukaryota > Fungi > Ascomycota > Leotiomycetes > Helotiales > Drepanopezizaceae > Diplocarpon > Diplocarpon mali. The sequence continues at coordinate 45,682 of JAENRP010000286.1, forward strand.
TAATGCTATAGCCTTTAAGTAGATATTAAGAAAAGCAAGTTCGGGGTTACTAAGACTAAGTTCCTAGGGTTTATTATTAGAGTTTATAAAATTGAGGTAGACCTTAATAAGGTCTTAGTCATTTAAGAGTGGAAATATGCTAAGAATGTATATAGTGTATAAAGCTTCCTAGGATTTTATAACTTCTATCAAAGGTTTATTCAAAGCTATAGTTATATCTGCCGACCCTTAATAGCTCTTATAAGAAACGTTCCTTTTGATTTTAATAACGCTTATAAGGAAGCTTAGGAAGCTCTACGCTTAAGGCTTTAAACGACCCCGATTTTGTACCACTATTACCTTTAGAAGCAAATAAGGCTTAAGACCAACGCCTCTAATAGCATAGTCGCCGGCGTACTCTCCTAACTCTAGAAAGATAAGAACTACCACCTAATTAGGTACTTCTTAAAGACAATGAATAACGCTAAGCTGAATTATCCTATTTATAATAAGGAGCTCCTAGCGATTTTTAGATCATTCTACTAGTATAAGGCAAAGCTACTCAAGGCCTAGAAAATAGTATACGTATATATAGATTATAAGGCCCTTAAGTACTTTATAATAACTAAGGACTTAATAGCCTAGCAGGCTCGCTAGGCGGAGTTCTTTACTAATTTCAACTTCCTTATTATATACCAAATAGGCATAACGAATACGCTAGCTAACACACTCTTACATTGAGACTAGGAGCTGACCCCTCTTAAGGCTTGGAAACGAGCTTTATACTATTAGTAGCTCTTACTTAATAATAAGCTCTCTATAGAAGTACTTGCTACTAAAGGCGATTCTACTCCTAGGCCTAGCCTATAAGTGACTTTAGCGTAGGTCGGTTCTACTCCTAGGCCTGGCCTATAAGTAATAACTATGCCAATTGCGCTAATAGAGGTACCTGCTGACCTAATGTTTAAGGTTGAGTATAATATAGCAAGCTACTATATTATTAATAAGGTCATTTAAGCTAATAAGACCTCCCTTAAGCTATAGAAGTTCTAAGATAAAGCATAGAGCTATAGCCTCGATTATAAACTTAGCTAAGGCAAACTCTTCTTCTAAGGTAGACTTATTATACTATCCTAACCTCCTAAACTGCGAATAGCCTTAATTCATTATATGCATAAGCAACCTTGCGTTGCATACGCTAAAATCGGGAAAACAAGGCTTCTAATAGGAAGAAAATACTATTGGAAAAGTCTTAGCAGCGATATCGGCACTTATATCTAGAACTATTATTATTTAAGAATAAAAGCTTATTATAATAAGACCCTAGGTTTCCTATAACCCTTGCCAATTCCTAAACGAGCTTACTAACACTTGATAATAGATTTTATAAAGCTTCCGCTTAATGAACTCAGTTATAATTTTGCCTTTATAATTATCAATAGGTTATTAAAGAAGGTAGTTTCGGTTCTATGCTATAATTCGATTAATGCAAAAGGCCTTATAGAGTTGTTTTTAGTTTACTAGATACGCTATTTTAGCATGCCCGACTCGATTCTATTAGATAGAGGCGCCTAATTCGTCTCTTTCTTTTAGAAAGAACTCTATTAGATATTAGGTATAAAGGTTAAGCTAACTATAGCCTATAACCTTAACGTCGATAGCTAAACTAAGATTATAAACTAGTACTTAAAACAACGCCTTAGACCGTTCTACTTATACTATTAAGACAATTGGAGTCGTCTCTTACCTTTGATAGATATTGCTTAATTAACCTTGCTTTATAAATCCCTAGGGCAAATTTCCCCTTTCTAAGTGCTAAACGGCTATAAAGCTCGCTCCTTTTGGAATTTAATTAACCTAGAACCTCTATAGATAGCAAATAAGAGAGTAAATCGTAAAATAGCACTTCGTATAGCTACTAAAGCTTAAAAAGTAGTCCAATTCACTCAATCGTCTCTTTAAGTATAATAAGCTAAGATAAAATGGCTTATAGATCTCTACTGCTGGCTAATTAATTAGACTATAGGAGATGATATGCTAATTAGTACTAAAAATTAGAAACTGGACTGGCCGAGCCGAAAGCTCTCTAATAAGTGGTATGGCCTAGTAAAAGTACTAGAAAAGCTAAGAGAAAGCTAGAAGCTACAATTGCCTAATTCACTCTATTCGATCTACCTTATATTCTACTCCTACTCACTGCGAAAATATGTTCCTAACCCTCTGCTAGGCTAAGCTTAGGAACCTCTGGCTCTAATTAAAGTATTACTAGAATAAGAGGAATAAGAGATAGAAGAAATAATTGGATCTTGTATTTGAGTTAAGAAGCTCAAATATTAGATTAAGTAGAAAGGAGCTAATAAAGACCTTAAATAGTACCTGTGCTCTAATGCTATAATAGCGCTATATACTATTTAAGACTTCTATTTAAAAAACCCTTAAGCTAAGGGGCTACTAAAGGCGCTATTAAGCTAGCTTAGGTCATATAATAATAGAGTTGACGATTATAAGGACCTAGAGGATAATACGCCTATAGATACAACTGCGCAGGCGCAGTTTTTCAAAGGGGGGGGGTAGTATTATAGCTATATTATATATATAGTTATATTACGTATTAGTTAGGTGCACAAAGTCAGGTGCCTGCTAAGGTAGCAAGGTGGCTAGATCATATGCACGCTAGTAAAGCACCTGTACTTATTCTAAAGGAGCTCTACTAAAGACTCTCTTTTCTTCTTTATCTTTTCTTCTTAATTATATAGCGTACCTCTCGAGGTAATACAGTCAGCGTCATTCGATTCTCGCCTTCTGTACGCTTGAGAGCAAGTCGTGACAGTATACCAATTCGGTTGACTTATTTTAAAAGAACCGAGATAAGAAAAATGAGTATATAAAAAGACTGATACAGTTTATAAGCAGAATACGTAGAACGCTCTTTCGGAGCCACTTTATAAATGACATCATTGCGAATAATGCTTTGCAAGGACTTGGCAAGATTTTTAAAACGTACTAACTAATAGCCAAAGCTATATAGGTATTAAATCATTTCACTATTTAAGAAGGCATAAAGAAGTTGCAAGGAAATAGTGCATAGAGTAGAAAATTTATTAGATTCTCGAGCACTATTATACACTCTACTATTCAAACTATAAAGGACAGCCCTACCTAGTATAATAATCTTGCACTCCTTAACTAAACTGTTTTAAATACGCTTAGCCTGCAATAGTCATAATGCAGTCTACTTATTATAAAAGAAAAGATGATATATCTAGCTAAATATACTATAAACTACTTTAATAATGAAATAGAGAAATGGGAATTTATTATGCCTACCGCCCTAAAGCTACTACTACCTGCGGTAGGATCAACAAACGAGCGCGATTTAACTCGCGGGCCCGGCCTATAGGTAGAATCAGCATATAATAAAGAAGTCCATAAGCATAAGGTGCCTATAATACTAGAAATATAAACTGCTAACTATTATAACCTTAAAGCATCAGACTCAGATATATTTAAATTACTATCCTTAGAAATGCCTAAAACACCTTGTATATTAGTAGCAAAGAAACTGGCTCGCAGGCCCGGCCTATAGGTCAGAACATATGATGATATAGACTTAGAAGATAAGCTAATAGATAAAGTAAACGGCCCTATTACTAATATATTAGAAATTTTTAATAATACTAAAAAGGATATATCCAATATTATATAGACCTTTCCTAAAGATCTGCAAAAGTTTATTTTGAAATTCTATAAGTCTATAATAAAGCGTTTGAAGAAGGAAAACCAGGGAGATGTTTTATTAGTATAAGAGGCAATAGCAAAAGCCGTTAAATAGATTATGAAACTGTAATAAAATGAATTCACTTTAGATAATATTATATAATTCTTTATCAACTATAAGAAATCAAAGGGCGACTATTATATGCTTAAGGAGAAGCCTAAAGACACTATAATAATAATCTCTATAGAATATTATCAAGTCCCCCTTAATATTAAGATGATACTATAGTATAGTAACAGATTCAGAATCATAGTAATATTAGAAATAAAGACTCGCCTAAGTAAATTCGTAATAGGGATATTTAGAGACTTCCATTTTAAGAAATTTTATACCCTTTATAAACGATAATATATACTATACTACAGACTAGCATTAATAAGCATTACTAATAAAGAGGTATCATCTAATATCTATAAATTTTATACTACTCCTGATCTAAAACTGTTCTTATTATACCTTGAAAACTATACAATTGTGGCCACTAGCAATAGAATAGCCAATTAGGTTAAGAAAGATATATCATTAGGTTTCTCTAAGTTCTAAGTAGCACTTAAGGCCTTTAAATTATTCTATAATATCGCTTAGACCCCTGCCTAGTATAAGACTATACTAACTAATAATACCTTAATATCGCTCTATAGTAAAGGCTTCTTAAATATGCCTAAGCTGCTTAGCTATACCTTTTTAAGCGCTATACGCATATATGGCCTTAGCTATTATAAAAAGAATTCATTTTTAATATTAGCATAAGAGGAATTGGAAATATACTAGCATCATTTTCAGAATTCCGATAAAAAACTTTCGCCCCCCTTTGCATTTCTCTATAATATAATGCATAGCCTAATATAATAGACTCTAAGAATGTACTATAGGCTATATCTTAGTACGCTATTGACTTATTATAAGTCTTTATACAAGTTGGTAATATATCCTAAGCCTATATAGTTTATAAGCATTAACTACCATTGAGAATTGTTACTACTAAGATTGACGCCAACTTGCGATTTATCAAATTGACTCTTAGGCCTAGCTCGCAGGTCAACTCCCTTAATAATAGAACTATTGACTATTATATGATTCCTATTGCAAAACAATCGATTAGAGAATTTACTATATAGGAAAAGTCTTATAAGTCATTTATACTCATATCCTATTATCCTAAGAACTCTTAATAGATCTTATTAAATTTAGCATAAAGCGCCATATAACGAAAAGAGCTAAATACTAAAGAGAAAATTGTCTTAAAGGAATACATTTCAAACGATACTACTCTATTCTCAGTATTCATAAGATAAGGTACATTTATTAATCTCAATTCAGAATAGGAACCTAGAAAGGGCGGCTTTTTAACTATTAGTAATAACTATATAGAAGTTGTTAGCAATAATTCACTTAAGAATAGCACCAACTTAGAAGATTTTCTTATTAACTTACTTAGCATAAAGAGACTAAGTATAGTAAGATAGGGTGCAGCTAGAGAATCTTCTATAAAGTTCTATATAACCCTTAAGATAATAAAAGGCGGTCTATTATCAGAGGCCCTTATAGGTAGAAGATTATAGAATGACCTATTAGTAGTAATAGCTATAAAGGAGTTGTTCTTAAAGGATATAGCACAATTGATAATATATTTAAAGAAATATAAGCAAGAACTTTTTAACGATTTTACTAATACTTAGAAGCTAGTGCAACAACTGGAACTATAGTTATATAGCAATAAATCCTAGGCTAAGACGAAAGGCACTAATAATAATATCAAGGCTAATAATATAATTGATAAGACAATTCTTCTTAAGAAGTATAGCACTAAAAAGCCTTATGCAAAAACCCTTAATATAACTCCTAGGCCTAGCCTGCGACTTAATCTAAAGAAAGGCAAGGCTAAGGAAGTTATAGCTATAGAATCTCCCGCCGCGTCTCCCTTAGTAGCAGATGACTCTTTAAAGAATAATAATAATAATAAAGAGGATAATAATAATAATACTGCAATATAAGTCTCCCTTTCTATTAGTAGAAGCTATTAAACTATACTAGCATCTTTACGAAATACTAAAGCTCTTGCAACACTAAGACCGGACTCTTCCAATACTAATAGCGAACTATTAAAAAGAAGTAGGCGCTTTATAAAGAGAGTATTATTTAGTAATAGTTCTTCCTATCCTTTAAAGAGAACTAAGGAAAATTGACATCTGAGTTAGTACTATTTTTAATTGTTTTTATAATTCTATAGCTTATTTGTTTGTTTTACTAGTTTCGTTTTCTAACTCCTGGGCCCGGCCTATAGGTGAAAAGTGTATATAA
>JAENRP010000287.1:4436-57667 GCA_024741835.1 Diplocarpon mali
CCCCCCTCCCCTTTCCATCCTTCTCGGCTTGCGATGAAACGCCGCCCTACCGTGATTGGAGCAGCGGCACCCGGCACTCCCGGCACCCGTCTCGTGAGCCGGCTCGCGCTCCTCACGACCTTGACACCCTTCCTACACCTTGACCTCTGGTCCCAACCCTCCTCCACCCTCCACCCTCCACCGTCCACCGTCCACCGTCCACCGTCCACCCCCATCCGCGCTTCCTGAGGCGCGTGGTAGAAGCGGCAAGGCACCCACATTTCTCCAGCAAGCTCCCGTTCGGAGCCCCAAGAACAAGAAGAAGAAGAAGAAGAAGAAGAAAACCACGGGATCCCCATCTCGTTCGCGGGACTCCATAGAAAAAAAACAAGCTCTGGTACCTGTCGGGAACCACAACTTCTTCAGCCCTCCTCTTCCCCCAGGGCTGACGGGACTTGCATCCGACAGGCACAGGCACAGGAACGCCTGGCTGCCCCCGTTTTATCAACCGTCGCCTCTGCCCCCGTCCCGCGGACCCTCGGGGCGGAACGAAAAGCTTCTTTCCCATCTTCGTCGGTGTCGGACGCCTTCTCGACGCCTGCTGCTCTTGTCGCGGCGTCAGGTTGCTGCTTGCGCTTGTTTGTTCTGGAGACCAAGCATCCTCTCTCTCCTCTCTCCTCTCTCTACTCCCCTCTCTACTCCTTCCTCTCTCTACTCCTCTCTCTACTCCTCTCTCGACTCCTCTCTCCTCTCTCCTCTCTCTACCCCTCTCCCTACTCCTCTCTCCTCTCCCCTCCCCTCTCTCTCCCCTCTCTCTCCCCTCTCCCCTCTCCCCTCTCCCTCGGCGGAAGGCGAGGGGCCTGGAGCATCAAACGATAGATGAAATCGGATGAAACCGCCGAGACAGCAACGGGGATCCGCCGGCGGCCGGGCTCTTCCCGTGGACCCGCCGAGCAGGCGTCGCCATGGCTCTTGCCATCCCGATCCGTGCGTGACACCAACCCGACCGCTGCAGCGGCAGGTGCAGCAGCAGCAGCAGCAGCGGCAGCGGCACCTGCACCCGCACCCGCACCTGCACCTGCACCTGCATCCTTCGGCGCCGCAACCAGGATGGCCCCTGCCCTGCCCTGCCGTCCTATCCTTTCTTTTTTTCTTTTTTTCCCACCCGCGCGCGCTTTCCGCAGCCCACCACAGACCCCTGACGCGTCTTTTGGTGTTGGCTTGGGGGGGGGTGTGTGGATGAATGTGTATATGTATGTATATGTATATGAATGTGTTTTATGTGTATTATGTGTATTATGCTTATGAATGTGTACATGTATATATATATGTGTGTGTGTTGATGTATATATGTATATGTATGTATGTGTATGTGTATGTGTATGTGTATGTGTATGTGTATGTGTATGTGTATGTGTATGTGTATGTGTATATGTATATGTATATACTTACATATACATATATACGCATATCCATCTATATACGCATACATACCCATGCATATCCTTATCCCTGCCCTCATACTCTTGGACACGCGATTAACACGTCTGCCCGGCGCTGCTTTTGTCTTCTCAAATCCCCTCCCCCCCCCCCCCCGGCTGCACAAGACACCCAACACGAGACCTCCCCGTGTTCAGCGCCGGTCCCGTAGCGTGTCAACGACACAGGCCAGAGCCGGTCCGGGCTAGATGAGGTAAGCAGAGTCCAGGGATGAAGAGAAAGGGAGAGCGAGGCAGAGCGAGAGGCAGGAGTGCGCCAGGGAACGAGAGGGAATGGGTCCTCTGTCCTCCTCGCCCGAGTCATGATGGGTCGCGGGAAGTGGGCCGGACGGGGAGAGCGGGGCAGGGGCAGGGGCAGGGGTAGGGGGAAGGGGGTAGGGGAGAGAGAGAAGGGGGAAGGAAGGGGAGGGGGGGGACCTGGTCCTTTTGCAGGTTTCGCGGTCCCGGGGCAGGGAGAGAGAGAGAGAGAGAGGTGACAGGAAAGTTGGGTCGGCGCGACTGCGAGCCTGCGACTGCGAGCCTGCGACTGCGAGCCTGCGAGTGAGCGAGCGGACCTGCGAGTGTGTGCTGCTGGGGGGGATTGGGGAGAGGGGGAGGGGGAGGGGGAGAGGGGAAGGGGGAAGGGGAGAGGGGAAGGGCAGAGGCATAAGGTTGCGTGCGGACGGGGCGGAGCGGAGCGGGGCGGAGCGGGACACGGGACGGGCAGGCGGAGGGAGCGGAGGGAGCGGAGGGAGCGGGGGGAAGCTCTGCGCAAGTTGTCGACTCTTGGACGTCGCCGTGCCGTGTCCCGCGTCCCGTGTCCCGTGTCCCGTGTCCCCGCGCCGCTGCCCCCGACCGCCGCGTCGGCGCGTGCTGGGCGTCGTGGCGCGGCCCTCGAGCGCGTGCAGAGCGGGTGGGGCACGTGATGGGACATCTACGCACGTGATGCCACATGTATGCACGTGATGGCGCCTGAATAGCACGGGTAGGGCCTACATAGCACGTGAGCGGCTTAGACGACACGTGCAGGACCTCGACACGGCACGTGATGGGACCAGAGGGCGGGAGACGGGTGTGGTTCTGCCGGTGCGGTGTGCGCTGCACGGCGTGCGGGAGGTCGGAGGTCGGAGGTCGGATGAGGGTATCGATGTTGTGGGGTGTTGGTTGTGATGAGGGGATGCATGTTTTGGGGGATGTATGTTTTGGATGATAGGTTGTGTATTGTATTTATATGAGTGTATGTGTGAATACACACACATCCATACTCTTATATATACATCTATATACATCTATATACACATACACACACATCTATACTCACATTTATACTCAGATCTATACTCACATCTATACTCACATCTACACACGCATCTACACTCCCACATCCATACCCGTCGCCCGTCTTTTCTTCTCTCCCCGACGCGGTAGACGCGCTCTGAGCTGTGCGCTGCTTTTTGCTTTTTTGCTTTTGCTTTTTTGCTTCTGCTTCTGCTTCTGCCTCTGCTTCTGCCTCTGCTTCTGCCTCTGCTTCTACTCTCCTCCCGCCTCTTCCTCTTCCCTCCCCTCTCCCTCTCCCTCTTCCTCTTCCTCTTCCTCTCCCTCTCCCTCTTCCTCTCGCCGATACACACGCAAAAAAGAAAACCAACCCGCAGCTCGCCATGCCAGCCACACGCGTGCCGCCCTCCCCTCTCGCCGTCCGAGTGCAGCGCGCCCGGTGCCCGTCTCAGCTGCTGCCGCCCCTCGAGCTCGAGCTCTGGTAGCGCGGTGCGACCTCGAGTTGGTGCTGCGCCGCTCGCAATCCTATAAAGACGGCGGCGTGGTCGTCAATCTGCGCTTCTCAACTTCTCGCCCCTCGCTCTCTTTGAATCGATCTTCCAGAGTCGCCCTTCGACCCTCATCGATCGGCTTCCCTCACCACGCTCGTTTCTCCCCCCCCCCCCATCGCCGTTGTCCGCTCGTCTCGTCCAGCCTCTTCTCCTCGCCCACCACAAACGCCGCTCGACGCGCCCAAGATGCAGTCGGCTGCCACGCTCCCCCTCGTCCTCGCCCTCCTCGCCTTCGCTGCGGCGCGTACCGATCTCTCGGGCTGCACTTCCTCGACTGCCGGCCCCTCGCTGGTCTGGTACGTCCCGGGCACAGGCGAACTCGTGAGGCCCCTCTTCTCTCCTCCTCCTCTCCCCTCTTTGCTCTCTTTCTCCCTCTCCTCTCCTCTCCTCTTCCCCTCTCCTCTCCTCTCCCCTTCCCCTCTCCTCCTCTCCTCTCTCACCCCAGCCTAACACCCTCCCAGTGCGATTTCCTCGACTGCGGCGGCGGCCGGGCCCCGCCCAAGACCACGGTCCCAGGCTGCGCGGGCTACGTGGGGACGGCCACCTACTCCCCGAGTTTCCTGCCGGGCTTCGGGGCCGCAACGAGCACGAGCGCGGCGCTCAGTGCGCCGACGACGAGCGCCGAGGGAGCGGGCTTGAGCACGACCGCGACCGCGACCGCGACCGCGAGCTCGCGCTCGGAGACGGGGGAGACTCTGCTCCAGAGTGTCACCTCGCGCCCGAGCTCGGCGGTCGGGTCGGCGACGACGACGGCCGCGGCCAGCGCACCGGAGAGCTGGGTGACACGGACGGGGAGCGTGGTCGCGGCCTCGTCCCTGGCCTCCAACTATTCTCTGTCGGCCGCCCTCTCCCCGTCTGCTTCTTCTCCCTCGGTTACCCTCTCCGCGACGGCCGATGCAGCCCCCTCGCCGTCGGGCCCCGAACGGAGCACCATCACCAGCACGGCCGTCGCCACCGCCACGGCTGCCGCCACCGCCAGCCCGTCGCGATCGAGCACGCCGCTGGGCGCCAGCCCGACCACCACCGGCGCCGGGTCGGTGGTTGCGGTGCCGGCGCTGGTTGGCGTCGTGGCGGCCGGGCTCGCGCTCGTGCTGTGAGCCCGGCGGAGGGAGGGGCCCCGGTGCGTGGGAAACTATGCTCGGAGGGGAGGGAAACCCAGCGGATGCGTGGGAACTGTGCGCGGAGGAGCAGAGGGGAGATGACAGCGTGGGAACACGGCACCTGGACAGCGTTGGTCCAGGATCGGGGCATGGATTCGGTTCTGGTCTGTCGGGGGCTCGCCCTCGCCCTACGACGTAGCACTGGAATAATATCTCGACCTGCGTGCCATGTCCGCGCACCTGACGCTGGTCCCCCAGACACCGCGTGAAGCCCACGCCCCAGCCTCATCTCCAGCATGTGCTGCCCTCTCCTCTCCTTTCGCCTTGTGTCTCTCTCTCCTGTTCCACTCTGACATGCCCTTTGCATCTATCCTCTCCTACTCGTCCCCTTGCTCACTTCCTCTCTCCCCCTCCTCTCTCCCCNCTCTCCTCCTCCCCCCCCCCCACCAACAGCACGCTCGCGGCCCGCGACCCAGGGAGCGTCGGTGGGCCGGCGTGCCGCCCTCCATCGTCATCGGCTCGTCTCGCGGGCTCGGCGGCGTGGTGATGGAGACTTCCGTGGGGGCCAGCGGCGTGCGATTTGAAGATTTCCGTGGGAGTCGGTTACGTCGTCCGTGAGAAGCGTGCCACAAGGCCAGGCCATGCGTCCTGGCGGCAGAGGGCAGGGCAGAGCGGGCTGCGACGCGTCACGCGCCCGGGACCGTGACTCGTTGACCGGCTCTGCACGGCGTGTAGGAAGGTCAAGTCACTCGGCAAGCGTCCTCGGCTCCCCCACGACAGAAGAGAGAAACACCTGCGCCGAACCATATGTCATTCTCCCTCCCTGAGCGCTAAGATTCATTCTGCAAACTATGTACTTGCTCCCAGGACCCCGTTCTTCCCGCCCCCGTAACCACAGAGCCTAATTCTCCTCCCCGACCAGATTGTGGCCATCCCTCAACCCCTCGACGATCAGCTGCTCTCCCGTGGCCCGGCGATAGATATCCCGGACGTCGTCGGTCGTCGTCTCGAAGTGCGAGGTGGCGTCATAGCTCTTGGAAATGAAGATGTTGTCGTTGGCGCCGCTCTCCAGGGGCTCGTACAGTGGGATCGGCGGACCCTGGATCATCTCGTTAGCGGCCATTGTAAGCATGGCCGGCTGGGAGGGTTGTGCATACCATAAACTTCTCCTCGATCTTGCCGAGGCGCTCGAAGCCAGGTGCGAGCTCCAGGTGGTGGTTGGCGGTCGTCTCCGCGATGGTCGAGACGATGGCGATGTAGTAGCCCTTGGGGCAGACGCTGTGAGCGCTTGAAACAACTGCGATGTAGATGTCTGGTTCCGTCAGCTCGAGACCCTTCTGTGCCCGCACCCTTGCAACGTACCGTTCTTCCGTCCCACCTGCGACTGTGGGATGATCAGCTGGGCCGAATCGCTGTTGTCCGTGCCGGCCAACGGGTGGTTCAGGATACAGATAGCCTTCAGCACATGCCCTGTCACCTGGACCTTGCCCGGGAAGTACGACGGGTCTGCGAGGATCTTCTTCGCCTTGGTCTCAAACTTCATGGGTGCTTCGCCGCCTCGGTCCTGCATCGTGGCCTTGATACCCACCGCCTTGCTGCCGTCATAGATCACCTCGTCGATGTTGGTGTTCAGCATATAGGTTCCTCCATAGATAGCAGACAGACGAGCGAAACCTTGTGGCAGCTCGCCGAGACCGTAGAGAGGGTAGATGTAAGGGGATTTGCCGTAGCGGGAGACCGAGTTTCCGTATAGACGGATGCGCTCGATCGTCTCGGGGGCTTGACCTTTGTTGGTGAGGTAGGCGTCGGTTTGGTACAGGGCCATGGCGTGCCCGATGAAATCGCGGGTTCCAGTCTCGAGACCGAACTTATCGTAGACATCCTTCATTGTACAGGTGGAGATATTGAGGCCTGTCGTGTCCATCAGCATAACCTAGCTGGCAGGTACGAGAGAGCGGAGCCATACCTTTGTGGCTTGCAGAATCCCCTACGTCGAATGTGCCAATCCACTCGATGAAGCTCTTCATCCGTCTCTTCTCAAACAGACCCATCAACGACGACCGGAGGGCCTCGCCGGCATCTGAAGGCACCTTTGCAACGGTAGCCTTGGCGCCGGCTCCCTGCTGCACGTAGCTGCCGGCCACCTGTCTGAACTCGAGGTAGCGTGTGACGTCGGTCGAGACGAGGATATTGGTCAACTCTCCGCTGGACATAAGGAGCTTAGGAACGAGGTCGATGTTCCAGTCGTTGGCTCTGCCGTACTTCTTCCATGGCTCCTCGCCCTGATTGTAGTTTCCGTATTTCTTGAAGAGCTGGTGGATATAAGGTCAGGAATCGATCCGCAGAGCGAGAGAGGCACTTACAGTCTCGATGTTGACCGAGGCCGCTTCACTGTTACTTATCAGTCGAGGTCAGAGGTGAGGGCGCTTGGATCGTACCCTCCGTAGTGGTCGTTGCGGTCAATGTGCAAGACCTTGTTCTTGTTGACACTCAGCACACTATCCAGCTTGTCAGCTTGCTATCCCCAGCCCTTGCGCGGATGCCAGCATACCCAGAAAGCACGCATTCCGTCAAACCTGCGGATATCAGCTTTCATCCTGTTCTGCCCCTCCATGCGGGGTTGCCCTCGTGTCTTACCTGTTCCCAGAACAATCACATCGTACTCGGGGGCGATCTCATCCATGGTGGTAGCCGATGCGTGGTGTATGTGGATGCAAAAAGAGAGATCTCTGTATGGACCTCGGGCTGCAAATGATCGGTGTGAACAGGTTGGAGTCTTCGCTGCTTCAGACGTTGACGATGGGCCCGTTCATTGGTCTCGCTAAGGACCCCCTCTTGAGTTGGGTGCCGCCTAGCGACCTCCTTTGTCTCGCATTGTCAACATCATTATGCTATGAAGTTGTAAGATTTAACCTAGAGCATAATTTTCTGGCTAGAGTCGGAGAGGTGGTATCCGCAGCAGTATTCTGTTCATACATGTTCATTGCCTCTTTTGTTTGCAGCCGCTGCAAATGCTGTGACCTTCCTCGCAGATCATATAACCAAATCATGCAGCTTTGGCATGGCTAACCACTATCGTACAATTCCAACTCTATCTACGCAGCAGTTGTACTCCTCTGTTCCGGTTCCACCCGATCGAGCGGGATATCCTATTTGGAATCATGCTGGAGTTTCTGATCCGACTTCCCCCCCAAAAGCTCCACATTCCTCTCCTCATGCTCAGGCACATCCGTCTCTTCTGCTTCGAAATCAGCAGGCTTATACACAGGACCATTACCCGAAAGATCAATCTCAGGATCCGACTGCGCGATGATCTCCGCCTCTCTCCATGAATAGTACCTCTCTGTCAACACTTGCTTGATGGCCCTCTGTGTCCACCTCACCTGTATCGAATTAGTAGCCCTTTCATCAGATGCCTCCAACTACAAGTGGGCACTCACAGTCCTATCCCTCTCAATGCTCTCCGCGCCTCCATAACCAGCCTCCAGCCTCTCCCTCTCTGCAGACTCCGTCACAATGACATTCCTTTCCTTGGCACAAATCCACCACAACGCATGCAAATCCTCCCAGCTTTTGTGTCTCAGCTCCTCCGCTGACCAAGACCTGCCATGCGCAGCCTCCTCTTCTGGCGTGTTCATCGGCTTGTCCTTGCTGTGGAAGAACTGCCATAGTCCGTGGTCGGGATCAACCTTTACTTTGCTGCGTTTCTTCGGATCGAGGATAGGTTTCGGTAGCTCGGTTTTCGAAACTGAGAGGGGTTGCCGCAACCCGGTGCGCCTGATGCTGGAGACGCCGCGTTGGCGGTTCATGTCTCGTGGGTAGAGGCTAGAGGGCGTGCTGGAGAAAGAGACGGTTTGCTGGACCGGGCCAACGAGGCAGGGCAGGAGAAATACCGGGAGGGTTTGCGGATTGAGAGAAGATCGGAGTACATGCCGCAGGCTGGGCCGCAAAGCGGAAGTGGTGGACATGGTGGTGGTGGTTAGCTATTGCTATCGCGTGCTGTGCTTCGAGGGTGTACAGAAATTATTTCCAGGGCGGTATGGTTACGGCTGGGTATTGAAGCCATGTGTGCAACTAAGGACTGTACCAGCCGGAGATTGAGTTAAGTTGATTTGAAGAAATCTTGGATGGTTTTCTAATATCAATGTGAAGTCATCTGGAGCCCTCAATACTTTGAGGTTGTTACGCTATTTCTTGAGAGGTCAATTGTTCTCCACTGCAGATCCGTTAATTATTTCCCGCTTCTACGTGACAGCATCAAAAGCCAAGGAAAGGAAAGAAGAAAGTATGCACACGTTAAATGCACTGAAGTACATTCGCAACGTTGTTTTCATCCCTCTGAGATTGTGTAATTGTGTCTGTATCCTATTGTTCCATGAACTACCAGCTCTAGTACAAATGATCGTTCTACATATGCTGTACCTTGCTCAATACCTCGACTCCGTAAGCGAGGGATCCCTTCCATTTCTGCTTTTACATGTTAATTTGTTTACTCCCGGCGTGAACTCGTAGGCGGCAGATGGCCATTAGGGATTCAGTTTGACGCCGAACTTTATTTAAAGAATTGAACACTTCTAAATTCTATTTCATTTCCATCATTACACAGCGCTGCATTTTCACATTGACCTTTGGGAAACGCTTCACTTGAATTGGTTCTCGCAGCCTAGGAGCCAGTACTAAAAGAGCATTTCTGCACTTCACATGCTCTCATCAATCATGTATGATATATCAAATCCCAACCCTGCGGCCGTCAGCCTGCCTTTCATCCCCATCCCAATATCATGCAATGTGAGTTGTCCTCCGAGCTCAATGATCTTCGTATCGGTCCTTAAAACGCTATCCAATCCCTGGCCGCCTCCCCAAGGTGCAATTTGTACGACAAGGCCTCTCAAAGGTACGAGTATCCGTAGCGTTGAGGAGATCCTTCTATCTCTCTCAAAAATAACAAGCACCATTCGTAGTTGCTTCTTCTTCTATTTTTCTAGTCTCGGCCGCGATACTTGGGAGGTTGTCGTTCCCAAGTATTCGTTGGTAACGAGCAATAAGTAGCCATGTGACGCTCCGCTGACCCTCCGGATGCCAATGCCGTGAAGGCAGTCGTTTCAGCGTCTAAGGACAGATAAATTAGGGACTCCTCGCCATTCCTCAATTTGCATGCAATTGAGAAGGTTGCCACAACAACAACGCCTATCTCGTGATACGCAGCGAGCCTGCGATAGATAGGTTTCCGGTGGGCTCGGATGCTGGATGCCAGTGAGCGACGTCTTTGTACAACAATACAGATTAGCAAATTCGTGCCACGATTGCTTCTTTGCGACTCAGCTGCATGCAACGAATTTTTGTCAATCTCAAGGTGGTCGTCAAGCAAGATCCAATTATGGCCGAGAAGGCAGGTCGGCAGCAATACTCAATGCCGCCCGTTGGAGCTCGTGCTTGTTTGTCATTACAACCGATTTGAGCTGATGTGCTCCCTGCATCAACAATGGGCGTCTGGAGTTGGCATCTGAACATCCTTGTTGTGCAGACACCGACAAGGCCATTTCTCTCCTTACATGCTCACTGACATTGCCCTCATGACATGCTCAATGACTATGTCCATCATAACAGCATGTGGCTGACTCGCCTCGAAGTCTTTCGCTCACGTACTCGTATCTCCTCTCTGCCTCGGTTGCACTGGGTCCGGGGTCTCCTTCTGCCGTCGTACTGCAGCGGTCGCTTCGCAGATCCTGGATTGTTTTGATGTTCTGGCCCTGGCCCCTTGAAGATGTCTCGCAAAGCGTCCGCAGGCTGCTGCTGCAGCTACCCTACCGCAACTTCGAGCCGCCACCGCACGTATTGCATCTCAATAAATTTTCCGAACAGACGTACCCTCTCACAAGCCAAACTGTGGCGGCGACGGCGACGGCGACAGCGACGGAGCGGCCGGGGAGCAGGGGAGCAGCGAGAGATATCTGCCGGTATGCTTGACCTGCTCAAGTTAGTAGGGCCATGGGCCGGCGTGAACCCAAGAGTTTGGACCCGAGCCAGACCAGCTTAGTGTGGCCCACAATCGCCCATCATACCGTGACTATCGGTAAGGTCAGGCAGGCAGACGTCGACAACCTCCGCTTCCTCTTCCTCTTTCTCTTCCTCTTCCACTACCTCTTCCTCTTCCTCTTCCTCTTCCTCTTCCACTACCTCTTCCTCTTCCTCTTCCTCCTCCTCCTCCTCCTCCTTATCCTCCTCCCCGTCGTTTCTTGCAGTCGCTATCACTCTCTCCGAACTCCTCTACCATCAATCAGACCTTCCCACAAGTCCCCAACTCCCCAACTCCCAACTTCCAACTCCCGACTCCCGACTCTTCCTTCACCAACCGCAAAAGAGAGATCAAGTCGAATCAAGCACTCCCCTTTGCCGCTATCCCTTTGCAGAGTGGCAATCCCCGACTTGGAAGCCGTAAGATCATAGCCAGACCCAAAGCAATGACCCTAACCATACAGAGATCGACCCGCGACCCCGAGAAATTCCCTACAGCTCAGTTGTTCCTCCTTGGTACTTCCGTCCCCCTTTTCCCCGTCCCCGTCCATGTCCCTGATCGTGCCAGTATCTCGTGTCTGGATAAGCCACGCAGTTTCCCGTCTCACAAGCTAACAAGTTGCGGTTCACAGCTATTGTGCGACTGGCAGAGCCTATTGCTCTGACGTCTATCTTTCCCTATGCCTGGCCCCTCGTTAAGAAGTTTCATGTCGGAGACGAAAGCAATGCCTCGTTCTACGCCGGCCTCCTCATCTCTGCGTTCGCGTTGGCAGAGTCGTTGACGGGCATGTTCTGGGGGGCATTCAGCGATACGGTCGGACGAAAGCCTGTGTTGCTGCTGGGATGCGCTGGAACCATTCTCTCCATGATCGTCGTAGGCTTCTCTTCGAATATTTGGATGGCCTTGGCAGGCAGAGCACTTGGCGGGTTTCTTAATGGCAACATAGGCGTTATTCAGACCATGGTCGCTGAGTTGGTCACAAAGCCCGAACATGAACCAAGAGCATACTGCGTCATGCCCTTTGTCTGGTCGATTGGAACAATTATTGGCCCGGCTCTCGGTGGCACTTTCGCCGATCCTGCGACCAACTTCCCCAACACTTTCTCCCAAGAGGGGCTTTTTGGACGGTATCCCTATCTGTTGCCAAACTTGCTTTGCTCCAGCCTGTTGATCGTCAGTATCCTTGCCGGCTACTTCCTTCTCGAAGAGACCCATCCGGACATGCAACCGCGAGTCAATTTGCCAGAAACAACATACGTTTCGGACGAGACTCCTCTGATTGGCACCGCGGACGCCATGAAAATGCCAGCCGTCGATCTCCGCGCCGAGAACTACGGCACGATAAATAGCAGCAATGAGCGTGTCTGGCGACACACCAACAAGAAGACCAATTGCAACTGCAATTCTAGAATCTTCAACCCCCGGGTTGCAGCCTTGATCGCCGCTCTGGGAATTTTCACGTACCACAGCATGACTTACGATCACTTGCTCCCCATATTCCTTGAAGACGAGCGTGGCTCTATTTCCATCTCCTCCGCCCTCGCTCATTTCAACCCGTTCCACGTGCCCGGCGGCCTCGGCCTCACCATCCCGCAAGTTGGCTTCATAATATCCATGAATGGCATTGTTGCCCTCTTCGTCCAAGCCGTCATCTTCCCGTTCGCAGCGGCACGGTTAGGGATTCATAAGCTCTTCGTCATCGTCTCCCTCCTGCACCCAGTCTCCTATATCACCATGCCCTACTTGATCTACCTCCCTCCCTCCTCCCTGATGCTGGGTATCTACATCTGCCTCACAATTCGCAATATGCTCTCTATAATTGCATACCCGGTTCTGCTGATCCTCCTCAAAGAAGCAACGCCCAGTCCTGGCGTGCTGGGCAGGGTCAACGGGCTTGCTGCTAGCGCAGGAGCAGCATGCCGGACTATAGCGCCGCCTGTGTCGGGTTTTCTTTACACGCTCGGCTCGAGAATGGAATTCACTGGGTTGGCGTGGTATGGCAGTGCGTTTGTGGCAGCTGTGGGCGCGCTGCAGTGTTTTTCTGTTAAAAGAGAGAAGCAGGATGTGGATGAGGAGTGGAAGCACAATGCAGCCTCTCCGGGTACTCCTACGGCGCATCAAGTTGTATCTTAGTACTGATATTTGCTTTATCCTCTGCGAGAACGGATATGTGGGTTGAGTTTTCGGCGCGGTAGAAGAAATAAAACGGCGCTCGGGTCTGGTTCGTAGCTTAATTTCCTCGACTAAGCATGTGTGCCGACTGGCTGCGTCTGGATTCTTTGTATATAGTTCTTTAGAACTCTCACGCTATCTTTAACATAGACCACTGCCAGGAAGACCGAACGGAAGTGAGGCTGGGAAGTAGGAAATTCAAAGGTGATTGTAAAATACTCTTTACTGCATAATGCATTGGCCGGCTAGGTAGTCTCTCGATGACTCGACTAGAAATATTGGTCGCTAATAGCAACTATACATCTTTACAGACTTATGCTCGTGCTCCTTAACTTCGAACACTTAATCCCTGAGCACAAACCATCAAGTCTCATGAGCAGATGTTCAGGCAATGCATTCGGAGCGCCATGTATACGAAGGTCTGCGCTGCTCTGTAAGTCCATAGCAGGACGTGAGTCCGGTCTAGCTCGTCGTGACTCTGATTTTCGGTACTCTCTGCTCTGCTCCGCTTGGGTGGCGGCGACTTCGCCGCATGTCCCCTCGCCAGGCGTGGAAAGGGAGACATTGAGCGGCTGGTTCCTTTACTTCTCGTTTCTCGACAGCCATTCTGACAGTGTACGACAGAGCACACACATGCCGAACGTGCGTCCGCGAGGAAAAGTCGATCAAGATCTGGAAATCGCTTGGCTAGGCGAGAGCAGGGCTTGGCGCTTCAAAGTCAACACCCGAGGGCCAGGGAGGATATGGCGGTGGGGTTTCGCGTCTCGAACCCTCTGCGGCCTATGGGTTCTGCTTGGAGGGAAGACCCGAGATCTGAGGGCTAAGCGGGTGTTGTTTCGGCAGACGAGGGAGGAGGGGGGCCAGGTGGAAGGGAGATGTAGATGGGGATGGAGATGCTACAACGCAGCAGTGCATGTGCTCGCGAGGTCAAGCAGGTTCTTGCGGCAACGCTGTGCAGGGGGATGATGTATGGAGGCGGATTTACAATTTCACCCTCGTGGAATGCGCACCATCGACTCAAGTGGAAAGCTGTTCCGTCTGCCCTGGGGTGAGAGCATGCACGATGCAGCTGGTTTCAAATGCCGCAGAGATCTCAGGATCTACGTGCCTTGCGGCTTGACTACCATGCGTGTTATCTCACGCCATAGCACCTCCAACTCATCGCATCCGGGTATTTCAAGTCAGCAGGAGTCTCTTCGACTCATACCGAACCGCCAGGATCATCAGCCTTCGCCTGCTCTTCGGCCCATTCTACACGCACGATCAGCATCGCCTCAAGCCTCGAGTACCGGCGCCAACTGACCAATAACATTCTTCGGAACCCTCAGCTCCGCATACCTCGACGGGTTACTCTCCCCCAAATCCCCAGTCAGCTGCCACAACCGCTTGACCACGAAATCCAACTTCGCCGCTCCCCCGAGCTCGTAGCACGGATAAAGCAGGCTTCGCAGAACATCGCTCCTCAGCGTCCCCAGCAGCGGAAACATCTTCGCCCACCACGTCTCAAACCACGGGTTCAGCCTGTGCAGCGGCAGGCCGTGGTGGAGACCGAATGCTAACGCATACCAGACTTCTTCGATCGGAAGCAGGTGTTGGGCGGCCGTGACGGCATTGTGGAAGACGGAGAGCCAGAGGTGGACGCTGGCGACCGTGTACCCCGTGACAACCTGGCGAGAAGGGCCGCTGTAGGTGCTGGCCATGGAGGCGGGCAGAGCTTTGAGGGAGATGCTGAAGCTGGCTCTCTGGAGGACGGGGCCCAGCGTTGTGGAGGCGGCCGAGGAGTCGTGCTCGACGACGTCGATGGTGCCGTCAATGGGGAGTTTGGGGTTGATCGTCTCGATGGTGTGCGGCTACATACGTTTCCTGTTAAATCTGGGCGGACGGTGGGCGGAGGAGGCCTACGAGGGAGCGCGATGTGGCAGCGGGAGCTGCAGCGGGACCCGAAGCTTTTGGATTCGGTAGCCTGGAAGGTTTGCGTGAGAGCTGGGCTTCCTTGGAACGAGACTTCGGACGAGATGCCATGATTCCGGAACGATCGCGACGAGAAACGATGAGTGGTTTCCGGCTTCTCTAGAGGGGATCGTTCGACGAGTCAGTGAGATTAGCACGTGTTGCTGTGATGTGTAGAAGTCCAACTAGGCAGGGTGTTCGAACATTGTTCGTGACCGTACACGGCCCCAAGTCGCGATGTTTTGGATTGAAACGGCAAACTGCATTTGAGGGGGGGGTCCAAAGGAAAAACATGTTCGATTTTCCAGGAGTAGGAGCGTCTCGGTTGGTCAACCAGATGAGCAGCTGAGCTCTTTCTCGAATGTTCTGCTGTGTGAGGAAATATACTTTCGCGCTCGCCGTGAATCGAATCTCTTGAAGAAGCCAGCTTGATACTAACCGTGTCCATCTAGTAAAAGGGTTCTCGTCGATACGGTGAAATCAGCTTTTTACTATGCATATTGCGACGTTCGGCTCCCGCAGTGTATTGCTTGGTATGAAGAGCTCGGCATGTGAGACTGCGACCGCGGAACCGCCCATGCGACTGATCGTTCGAGACACTGCTATCTGGAAGCCGGATTCGTGATCGCTACTCATTGTCTGTTGCCATGAATCTGCGTTGTTGATGCGGATTCTATGTATAGAAAGGGTGGCGAGAAACGAGAACCGTAGGTCTCGATCTCCTTGCGGGCAGGATCTCGCTGCTCCATCTCCTCAATGTACGCATCCACTCTTGCAGGCTCGCCCGTGTAAAAGCAGTACCAGTTATTGTGGCCACGGCCTCAAAACCACTTGTTTGATTTTCATCGATACTCAGATCCCCGTAACCTCGTTTCGTTGGGGGTGAAGTAGTCTTGCTGCTTGTCTATTGCCAGACTTAGAACCGATATTTCCAAGCAAGTCGAACAAACTCCATCCTAGTACGTTCTGAGATTGCCATGAATATCCTTGATATGCTGGCCTTGGAGGCCTTCTTTTTGCAGTCATGGCGCGCACCCCTGACTCTGATGTACGTTCGTCTCGCATCGGCAACCTTTGTGCTCGTGATGAAGCCAAAACTTGGTCGAGATACGCATATCTGTGCACATATGAATCAATAGAATGCTCTGGGTCGGGGGATGCCGAGCAGCTTATCACTCAGTCCCATGATAATATTGCAGGCATTGACTTGATCTGCAAGCATCCATCAGCACGAGAATATCTTGTGACGTACCTTATGACTGGATTCGAGCGATGCAAGTCCCATTGACGGGCTGAGTTTATTTCTTGGACATTCCTATCAGGGAGAATGGACGGACCTCGTCACCGCAGCGAAATGTACGCAGCGATCAAGGACTACGGTGGGGAACACGAGTGACTTGAGGCCCTCGAATCGAGGAATTTCATAGCAATCGACTCTGATCACCCCGTGTCAAACCACGCTCGGATTTTCTTTAGCTGCAAGTCACAAGACGAGTCAGATTTGATTGCATTCTAGACCTCCAGGATGGGAATGGATAACTGGTCCTCGGTGACGGCCTATACTGAATGCGGAGCAAGAATTTGATGCTGATCATTGTGTACTCATTGAGATTTCCGCTTTGCTTTATGTCCGCGCGTCGTTCTTGGAGTATCGTCCGTGGTAATGAGTTGAAACTACTTACTGGAGATGTTTCGCACCGTTGGGTTTGAGACCCTGAATTGAACAGTTTGTAAGGTGGACACTCTGATTGATAACTGTCTTCCTCGACTATGTGCTCATACTTGATAAAAGTAATTGTCCGATCTCTATGAATTTCAGCCTTGAAGTATCTCATAACGCCAAAGGGTGGACTATAAAGAGTTGTATTATTTAGCTTGGGCATAGGATTGTTCAGACGAACCGTCAGGGTCGACGCTACAGTCTACGCAGAAATCTGTGGATCACCAGCCTATATTAACCTCGCACTAAATCGAAGGAACGGATGGAAAACGTACCAGGTTTATACTTGTGCAAGAAATGTTTATAATGCTTTCCATTAGCTGTGGAGCAAGAGCAGGATCTACTAACAGCTACAAGTCCCTAATATCTATCGTAGTTGTTCAAGTTGAAGGTTACTGATCGCCGAAATCTTGAAATAAGACCGCGAGGAGCAGTTTCAAATACTAAGACAAGGGAAAGAGAAAGAAAAATCCTGAAAGTTGATGTGTTGTGGAGCTCTCAGAACATTGAAGAGGTAGAAGATGTTGGGAGCGAGTGCAGCTAAGGTGAAGCTTGAAGAAAGAAAACCAACATCTGGGGAAACTATGGAATAGAGAATAGAATTTATATAAAGCCGTCTCCATCTCTACTGTCCTTGGTCCATGAAATCTCTCCGCATTAAATGCATACCAAGGTAACCTCGTGTTTTTTGCTTGCTGTGGCCAGCCAATCTCCGGTTCAGACACTTATTAAGCCCGCCAGATTCCTACAACATCTCCCTTCCCCATATCCGCCCAACGTCAAACAGAATAATCATCACAAGTTCAGACAATTCTTAATACAATCCACTTCCCAGCCTCGCTTAGCACCGAAGCGAAAACAACAAACCAGGATTCGGAGACTTTATAAGAACTCCACTTCTCGGAAGACAATAAGAAGAGAGAAGGATGGGTACAGCACAGCATATCAGAAAGAGAAAAAATAGTTACTGAAGCGCATATGTCATTACGGCAAGTGAATAAACCTTCTGGAATAAAAACGAATAGCTACGTAAGCGAAATAAAACAATCGAAACCAATGAGCCTATGTAAAAATGGCTATTGACTAATACTAAGCCGAGAAACTCTATCACTGCTTTAGAGTTTGGCAAAGGGTGTAGGAATCCGTAGGCTTAGTATAACAAATAGCCCTCTGAATAGTAAGCTTAACGAGGTTAAAGAATAGAAGAAGAATAGTGGTTTATTAAGAGTCGGATTTTCCAAGGAGTTAAAAGAGGGTTATACTTTATGAACTGGTGTCATATTTAGGCTTATTGAATAGCAGATATTAAATCAAATTGTGACCTCTATTGCTATTTATCCTATCTTGTCCTATTTCTCTACTTCTCTTCCTATTATCCTATCGCAAGCGTTATTACAGAAAGGTTATTAGTAGTAGATCAATAGTAAAAACTCTGCAAAAGCGGTCGTAGCCTAATGAAAAATTTCTCCTTAACTTATTATAATTTAATCCCAGCTTTATAGACTCTCCTATAGTAAAGTATAATTATACAAGTGACTTATCGCTATTAAAGGAGTCTATAGGTTCGTTGGGGATATCGTATACAGGTGTTGAGTCTTTGTCCCTTTGAAAATAGGTTCTTAAGTCTGGATAGTTCACGTATCTAACTTGAAATCCTTTAGTTATGAATATATTTATGGTTTTATAAATGGGTTGAAAACAAGCAAAAAATCAAAGTTCTATTGAATTTTATATAGCTCAGTATCTGGGCGATCCTCTACTAGATACATGCTTACAGGATTTTTTATTTCGCAGACACCATAGCTTGCAACCTATTCATCAATACTCCACCCATCATTGAGGGCGATTGCTACGAAAGTCCGTATAATATTGAGTTTTAATGTTCGAGAAATTATTTTGAGGTTCAAATACTTAAGGCTGACTAGATCATATGAAGGCTGAGCTTTATATTAGAGCTATTTTACTCTCGATTTTTGAAAATTACAGACATGAGTTTAGACCTAGTTATCAATATCCATCACGAATGGCAATAACTACTTAGGGTATCAAGCTGTACTGTACTCTTGGAAACGGCATTTTAAAGCTCGAACCCTAGAAGCTAAATGGATAGATGTAAAGGCTAGGCTTTCACTAATGCTATGCTGGCTTGAACTTCGTCGTTGAGTGATCAGAGGTATATAAAAACTAGCGAAAATTTACTTTTATCAGTGAGAATATAATCCGTAATGGCTGAGTCCTCCTCGAAATTGGTTGTAGATCGCTGTGTTTCAATTCTTAGCTCAAGGCGTCTGCGAGATTGAGAAATCGGCACTCCCTTCATCTTTCTTTCGATTTCGGCGGATAATAACCAGGGTAGAAACCCACTGAAGATTGAGATTTCTGGCCATTGACCAGCTAGCAAGCGATACGAACACTTTGAACGTTGATTTTTACTTTGAAGATCAAAGCTTTGCATATTTGCAAGCTCTGATTCGATGTTTCGAGTTGGTTTCTTCAAACCTCGTATATGGTAGATCCGGGTTCTAGCTATATACCTCTTGGCATTTGATTCTCAAAAGTATATTCCTCTTTCTCGGGTAGTCGAATACTAATTAGTGGAGTTTTCGATCTACCGTGCGTGGATTTACAGTTAAAAAGGATTAGCTCGTCGGTGATTTTTCAAAAGCATACGAAAATCAATTTAAAATATGCGTCCATGTCCACACAAAAGCGAGACTTCTATTTTCAGTAATAATCGTTGTTATCAGGAAGATTAATTCCCTGTTGAAGTATGCCATCGATCAGGGAGCTTTTTTCCATAATCGCAGCGAAGCCAATAAGAAAAGGAGTATGGAGAAGATATCGTAATTGTCCCGGAGCTTGATACTGTGACATTTCTGGTTCAAGTTTTGGCAACGACCAACATTGCGATACTTAATGATTTCAGGGATAGAATGAATATGTCAAACAAGATCTAGACACCAAATTGCAAGCAAGAAGATTGTGATCTACAACATGGATAAACCGTTTTTTGAGAAGAAGAGGAAAAAGTGTTCTGTGAAACTCTACTTCTCATTTGCCCCCGAAGACAAAATAGGTAGAAAAGCTACTCATCAATCCCTTCACAATACTGTTGAGAAAAGAACCACTCGGGGCATAAACGTGTGCTTTAGGCTTCAAAGTATCATTCCAAAGCTTGAATCATCAAAGCAAGCTATCTAATACGAAGGCTATGTCTTTTTGAAAGCTATCCTGGCTTTAAAGATGTGTTGAAGTTTTGAATCAATCAATTAATATGTATTTCTACATGTGATATTCCAATTGTGAAGAGAGATCGTCGTTTTCCGAGTTTTTGGTTGTCTTACAAAGTAGAGTAGAGACAAGCCAAAAGGGTTCTTAGCCAAGTTATCTTTGAGGGAAAAAAAGTAATAGCGAGTCGCAATACATGTTGGTTCGACCCGAGCAGGCATTATCCCTGCAGTTGATAGATAAGAGTGGTTCTGTGATTTCCTAAAATGGTCCTGATATTCGGAGTAAGGGCAACAACTTTGTAAGATTAACTCCGAGTATAACGGAGGTCCCTCCTTCTAGTACGGTGGATTAAAACCATGGCAAAAACCAAGAACTCTACCCGCTTGGAATAGCAAGCGAGGCCGTCCAACGCGTTAAAACTTGAAGGGAGACAAAAGTAGGTTGCTATCATAGGAAGGTTCTTTTTCCGCGTATTAATACCACGCACCGGACAATATTCTGGCTATACAGCTTCTAGTATCTGTATCTTGATCGCTATCTGAAAGCATATATGACCATAGGCGAGCGATTTGTGTGTTCTAGGATCTACTGCACTCAAGGAAAGAGAGTATGCTATGGTACGGCGGTTTTCTTTTATCCTTTGCCAACAGGGGGGGCCTAGGCATTCGAACTCCCATACCTTGTAAATCTTGTGATGCTCACAATTCTTATTATTCTTCTTTTTCCCCTTACATATGCTATAACAGTTCTAAACTATATATCGTATGCAAGGAACGCTGGAATCGGGTTGGTTATAAGAATAAACTAGAATAAAAACACCTTGAACTTATCATCTAGCTTTTTATACTTTTAATAAACCTCAATTATTTAGTCAAGAGTCTAAGCTATACCTTGGTCAATATTTATATTCTCTAGGCCTTATGCGCATACATTCTCAAAGAGGTGCTGAAGTAGGTAAAGTTACCTTGAGTTTCTTCTCCTAAAATAAGCCTTCCCTTCTAATACCAGCTATTTATTTGATTAAGTTAAGCGTCTCACTATTTAGCAGTAGCTATTGATCGTATTCATCTTCATTACCTTTTAGATTTTAAAGGTAAATCTTGAATACCATAACCTGTCTTTTCTGCTCTTATCTATTATTGAGCCTTTCCTCTCATTGAAGGGTTATGGTTATCTAAACCGAGAGTACGCAAGTTAAGGTCGAAAGTAAAGGGTATTTAAGGAAGATTTAGTGAAAACATCTCATTTAGAACCTTTGAGAAGTCCTAGCTTTATCTAACTTAAGATTTGATATTTCGCATCCAAAGGACTTGATCTCAGCTCTGCAGACTCTTTAGAATCTAAAGAATCTGCAGATTCGCAGGAGACACCGCGTACAGGTGTTGAGTCGTCGTCTCCCTTGTAATTCTTAAAGCTCTTGTAACGTTCAATAGTAATTTCTTTGTTGTTACACAAACATTTCAAACATATTCTAGCCCAGCAGCTATCACTTTTGCATATTTCTTGTTTCGTGGCTGACCTGTAAAGGAAAAGGGAAGGTACTAATGAAACCAATGTCTCGTACTCCAATGCCGTATAAGTCTTGCAAATCCCCAAAAGAAACCATTAAGTCCAAAGCCACAGCAGCCCTTTGAAGAGATTCTCCACCAGCGGCTAGCGATTTCTCAACTGCTTTCTCTTGTTGCAACTGATCTACAAGGAAAATGGTTTACTATGGCACAGCGCGTAAGTATTGGTACTTATCAACAGGGATCAAAAAAGGAAGGGTAAGACGCCTCGCTTAATGGAGTAGTATATCGTGACACGGCTTCAATTATGTGATTTACAATGATTTCTACTTGTTTTAAACCTAAACACTGAAACCGTATCGCTTGGTCACTTCAAGATGTAAAGGGTGCGTCTTATCTACCTCCTTGACCTGGGTATAGATTTGATCTGTATTGCTGCTATGAACATTCAGTTCCATACAGAATCTAAAATAAAAAAGTGTTGAATGCACTATTTATGTTTGAGTTAGGAGGTCTCCATATCTCCCCCAGTCCCGCTTTCGATTGACGGTTAGGACCACCCACTTTTTACTTTTTTCCAGTGGGCTGCGGACTATGACCAACCAAATACTCACCCGCCTAAGAACCAAAGGGCCACATCTGCAGGCCGCTACAAAAAGTGAGTACTTAAGCGCTGCACCATAGTACGAGTATGAATAAGAAAAACAGGGTGCAATAGCTCACCGCTAAACTCAATTTTTTTCATTGGCTGCCAACCGACTATGAAACCTATTGACCAGCTTCCCCACCGCAGGGGGCATTCTACTGCTTGGAAGATAACGATGTGAAGAAATCCGAGGGCCGAAATAGAAATCCAATGCGCTAGGTCGCGATTAGAGTAGATTTTAACTGATGCGTTTAGAGTATCCAGACCCAAGGCTAGAATTTATAGTGTAATAAAGTCAAACGGCGATACAATGGGTTATATCTCTTTGGATTTGGATCTGGAAGGTTTCGTCAGGAATAAGCGTAAAGTGGTGATGAAGAAAGTTTCTAGAAGCTCGGGCCAGATAAGCCAGCTCAATTACAACATCCGAGACTCTACACATTCATTCCGCCTCTTGTAGTACCTAGTGGGTTTGCAGCCCATAGAAAAAGGAGTCCATCCGTACCTGAGCGGGAAAGGTCGCAGTGAGAGTAGAATGCTGGCCGCAGGAGTTAAACAGCGGAGCTGGGGGGACGGGGATATCGCATTTACCCGAGAGAGGGATGATAGATACCTTGTGACTGCATTCGTACAGTGATAGCTGAAGAGCTATTGGAACTCCAAAACATAGTCTAGCGTATGGATGCAAGTAGATTAGTACGTCCCGTAGAGCGAAGGGATGTGGTATTCTGACATGGAACACCTTGCGAGCTCGCGATGTACTCGGGTCTTTCGTACATATTGGGGAAAGCTTGGCTCCGATGTACGAAGTGCCTCACTTGCCCGTCAGTTGTCCCGGCTGAGCGGCAGCGAGCATGCATCGCGTGGGGTAGTTCGCTGGGTGAAGAAGAGGCGATGTACGGGGTGTGGGCTTGTCGAGTGAAGGGATGTTGGTATCATCTGATCCAGATACATCCTACGAGTACGAAGTCCTGTGTACGGTCGACTCTAGACCCAACACCGCCACCTTAAACAAGTCAAAGAAGTCAATCGAGTTTAGCAAGTTAAACAAAGTAAATAAGGTAAAAAAGCTTTAAACACGGGTTCTTGGACGAGCCAAACGCAAACGGGAACACCCGTCCATTCTTGTTATCAGATTTCGCAGCCGAATGACTGGGTATGAGAAGTCTCAACATCCTAGATAAGCGACTAGCCAGAACCGCATCGACGCACATATGCATGCAAGCCACAGGACTTATAGCACAGACTTCTACCCCGAAGCGAAGGAATCGGCTGGAGTTTGTTGTTGTTTACTTACCTACATTTCGCGTATGGGCACTAGTACCTTACTGTAGTTAGGGCAACGATCGCCGGCTAAACTTTAGACGGTCAGGAAACCAGGAAACCAGGAAACCCCGCAACACCAGTCGACCCATTGCCTCCTCTCGCCCCTGGCCTGTCCACGTCTTCTCTTGCGCTACTCTCAAACCCAATTCCAGCCAAATAATGTCGGTGTATCTCTCTGTCATGGCTAGTCTCAATATCCCCCTTTGCTTCTTCTCGCCTGCTCTCTTTTTCTCCCATCCTTTCTTTTCCCCTCTCTCTCTATGAGTCTCTCTCTCATCTTTATCTCCTCTCCCCCTCCCCCCTCTCCCTCCCCCCTCCTGCTTCCCAATCAACTATTCGTGGATGATATATCGTTCGTGCCTTCTTCTGCCGTACTGCCATTGAGATGTGCGCTTGACTCAATCTCCCCCCGCAGACCGTTGCGATTGAATAAGGACCCTCGTCACTTGCGGGTTCATTGGCCATGGCTTCTACCCGCAGCCTTGAGAGGGTAGAAGTCGAAAACGGGACGACGGATACCGGATCAACAGCCTGCCTCACAGACAATGAGAAGGCAATGATAGAAGGCGCCACAGGGCAACCAGATCTCGGCCATGAAGAGGTGGAGCTGATGGACCGAGGTCTTATGGACGATCTCGAAAGAGCACCTGTAAGTCTCTCCACGCCTTCTCTCCACCGATGACTGCTGACGCCACCAGCTCAATGTCTGGATCAAAGCCAGCCCTCGAAAAGACGAGAACAAGCTATCCCGCGCGAACACAAAGCGGAGCTCTCAAAGTCGCCTGCCATGCGTAGTCACGCATCTCACATCACGGAGTAAGAAGGCCGGGCTCGCGCCAACGCCGCTACCAGTATCGAATCTGGAAAACGATGTCGTGGGTTGGGAGTCGCAGGATGACCCAGAGATGCCGCTCAATTTCTCTGAGAAGCGCAAATGGACGCTTATCGCACTGCTGGGCAGCATCACCTTCGTCTCGCCGCTTGCGTCGTCGATGTTCGCACCTGGGGTGTCGTTTATGAACGAAGAGTTCCATAATACCTCGCTTATCCTTAGCTCTCTCACGGTGTCTATTTTCGTCCTGGGGTATGTGATTGGACCATTGATTCTCGCGCCGCTGTCAGAGATATACGGACGACGATATGTGCTGACCGGAGCCAATGCCTTTTTCTGCGTATGGCAGATTGGTTGTGCCCGGGCTCCGAACCTTCCTTCTCTCATCGTGTTTCGACTCTTGACTGGGATTGGAGGCTCTGGGTGTTTGACGATCGGGGGAGGAGTCATTGCGGATCTCTTTCACGCAGACCGGAGAGGTCTTGCAACCGCAGTCTACAGCCTCGGTCCCTTGTTTGGTCCGGTCGTTGGACCAGTCTGCGGAGGCTTCATTGCCCAGCGAATAGGATGGCGATGGGTCTTTGGCATCTTGTTAATCTCAGGAACATCCGTCTCCGTGTGCATTGAGCTATTCACTAGAGAGACGAACCACCGGGTCTTGATAAATCGGAAGGTCAGACGTAAGCACTCGGTTTGAATCTGTTCCCCTTGACATAGCTACGGCCACTAACCCGTTCAGGCCTCCAAAAGGAGCTTAATCGCCCATGCCTTCGCAGCTGTTACGATGATGCCTCAGCGCCTCCTCTCACGCCCACTCAAATCCTACTGGACGGCATTGGCCGCCCCCTAAAGATGCTCTTTCTCTCCCCCATCGTCTTCCTCTTATCACTCTACATGGCGGTAGCCTACGGGCTCCTCTATCTGCTCTTCACAACCATCACGCAAGTCTTTACCGACACCTATAACTGGGCCCCAGAGATCTGCGGCTTGGCCTACATCGGCCTCGGCATCGGCTTCTTCGCCGGCCTCGTAGTCGTAGCCAAGATATCCGACGCGACGGTAGTCCGCATGACGAAAGCCAACCATGGAGTCTTCGAACCTGAGATGCGCCTCCCGGCTTGCATCTTCTTCGCCTGCTTCATCCCCGTCACATTCTTCTGGTACGGCTGGGCCGCCGACAAAGGCGCGCACTGGATCGTCCCCGTCATCGGACTGATCCCCTTTGGCTTTGGCATGATGGGCATCTTCATCCCGATTCAGACATACATCATCGACTCCTTCCCACAGTTCGCCGCCTCGGGCATCGCGGCGCTCACCGTCTCGCGCTCCTTGTTCGGCGCGTTCTTGCCGCTGGCCGGACCGAGTATGTATGCCGCTCTGGGCCTGGGATGGGGGAATTCCGTGCTGGGCTTCATCGCGATTGGCTTGATCCCAGCACCGTTGCTCATCTATCGCTTCGGAGGTATGATTCGGACGAGGTGGCCTGTGAAACTGTGATGTGCTTGCTTGCGAGCTTTACTGCTCTGAGTGTTCCGCGCCCTCGCCATTAGGAGCGCGTCGGGCTTGGTGTGTGGGGTTCTGTGGCACAGCGTGGCTCGCTATGGCATTTGCACTAACTCCTGTTTTGCGGAACTTACATGAGCTATGATGGATATGGAGCATGGACCAAAAAGCTTCCAAGTAATGACGAGACGCAGTTTGTAGGAATAGATCCCGGATACGAAACTAACTCGAGAGCCCCAATAGAATATAGAGTACCTCACATATCGCACAGAATATAGTCACGCGAGGGTCTTGACGGATCATAAGCCAATCGTTAACAAAGACCCATTCCTCCATCTCTCTACACCCAACAAGGTGCTAATGAGAGGCTATACCATCCTTCTCTCTGGACTTCCGTCTTCTCACCGATCTATCTGCCAAGCCTTTTCTCGCTTAATTCAGGGGTGTCTGTTGACTTCCTCGCGTATTATTTTCTGCTGACGATTTATATCCACGGTGGTGTTGGATGCAGCACATCTTCAGTGCTTTTCAATTCATCTCTTGTTTTCATAACTACTCATCCTAATCCATATGCCAAGTCAGCGAGCCATTCTAGGTCGCAGCTCATCTATCATCCGCTCGTCTTATTCCGAGGGGAAAAGATCTCGGCAAGAAAGCAGATCAGACGCAGAACCTCAAAAACACATTGTACTCGCGATCTCTAAAACGCCATCGTAAACCCCACATCCCTAACAAGCGAGAACGAGCAGAGCTAAGCCTAAAGGGGAATAAAGCGTCTACCAATCAAGCGGCTCCTTGATCTCCTCCCCTCGGTTCGTTTTCTTGACCGGTACGGCCTTTGCCTTGAGCCTGCCATCCCGGCCTCGCTTCAAGTACCCGCTCCCATCCAGCCACGGCACCTCGCGGCTCATCTTGCGCTCAAACGCATTGATCTTATCCTCCATTTGCATCGTCAATCCGATATCGTCGAGCCCGTTTACGAGACAGTGCTTGCGGAACTCCTCGACATCGAACGTGCAGATGGTCTTACCAGCCGCGTCACGGATCGTTTGCGCTGGAAGGTCGACCTCAATTTCGCGGCCGGCGTGCGCTTCAGCTGCGATGGTGGCCAAGTCGCCGGGGGAGGTGATGGCGATGGGTAGCATGCCGTTCTTGAAAGTGTTGTTGAAGAAGATGTCGGCGAACGAGGGTGCGATCACGCACTTGATGCCGAAATCGAGGAGAGCCCAGGGCGCGTGTTCGCGGGAGGAGCCGCAACCGAAGTTGGCGCCTGTGACGACGAGGATCTTGGAGGAGCGATATTGTGGTTGGTTGAGAACGAAATCGGGATTTTCGGTGCCATCAGGGTTGAAGCGCAGGGCGTAGAAGAGGGCGCTGCCAAGACCGGTACGTTTGATGGTTTTGAGAAATTGTTTGGGGATGATGGCGTCGGTATCGACGTTCTGGCGGTCCATGGGGGCAGCGACGCCTTTGTAGACAGTGAATTTGGGAAGTCCGGCTGAGGTGCCAGCGGACATAGTGTTAGTATGAGGGGCGTTGTCTTCAGGTTGGTCGCCAATCTCCTCACGCGCTTCGTCGTCCGCCTCTACACGCTCGTCCACGTGAGGCTTGACTTCCATGGGAGGAGGTGAGGATTTCCGGGAAATACGGCTGGGATCTGCGAGTTTTCGGACGTCGGCAAGCTTGCCGACAATGGCACATGCTGCAGCAGTAACAGGCGAGACCAGGTGAGTGCGTCCACCGGCGCCCTGTCTTCCCTCAAAATTGCGATTGGATGTACTCGCGCAGCGCTCCTGTGGCGCCAGGATATCGGGGTTCATGCCAAGACACATGCTGCACCCTGCCTCCCGCCACTCGAACCCAGCCTGCGTAAAGATCTTGTCCAGACCTTCTGCCTCGGCCCTCTCTTTAACGAGACCACTTCCGGGAACTACGAGAGCCCGCTTGATGTTCGCCGCAATCTTCTTGCCCTGGAGCACAGACGCAGCAGCTCTCAAGTCCTCAATGCGTGAGTTTGTGCAAGAACCAATAAAGATCTTGTCGAGCACAATATCCTCTATCGGCATGCCGGCAGTGAGCCCCATGTACTCCAGCATCC
Organism: Diplocarpon mali; assembly: GCA_024741835.1. Lineage (NCBI taxonomy): Eukaryota > Fungi > Ascomycota > Leotiomycetes > Helotiales > Drepanopezizaceae > Diplocarpon > Diplocarpon mali. The sequence continues at coordinate 31,822 of JAENRP010000287.1, forward strand.
GCTGTCCCGCGGCCTGCTTCTCCTTCGTAGCAAACGTGGCCGGATCAGGGACATTGCCTGTGATAGGCACAACATCTTCGGGCGAGGTGCCCCAGGTGACAGTCGGCGTGATATCTTTAGCATCAATAAAGACATCGATATCATATTTTGCGCCTGGGTCCGACTTCAGTCCCTGCCAGTGCTTGACGGCCTTCTTCCACTCCTCAGAGTCATACTTGGGCGCCAAAGGTCGACCCTTGAGATACTCGAACGTGACCTCGTCAGGCGCAACCATACCAGCTCTCGCACCGCCCTCGATCGACATATTGCAAATCGACATGCGAGCCTCCATACTCAGACTCTCAATCGCGGATCCGCAGAACTCAATCACGGCGCCCGTCCCCCCAGCGGTACCGATCTGCCCGATAGCATGGAGGATGATGTCCTTGGAGCTGACACCCGGAGCCAGTTCGCCGTCGATTTGGATCCGCATATTTTTGCTGCGCTTAGTGATGAGGGTCTGCGTCGCCAAGACGTGCTCGACCTCGCTGGTACCAATGCCGAAGGCGAGGGCTCCAAAGGCACCGTGTGTGGAGGTGTGCGAGTCTCCGCAGACGACGGTGGTGCCGGGCAGAGTGAAGCCCTGCTCGGGACCGATGATGTGCACAATGCCCTGGCGCTTGTCGCCGAGCCCGAAGTAAGCGATGCCAAAATCCTTGACGTTGTCCTCGAGCGTCATGCATTGCAGGCGGGAGTCCTCCTCCTCGACGAAAGTCTCGATGTTCTTGAGGTTCTTGCGGGAGGTGGTAGGGACGTTCTGCAGAGGATTAGTATATGGTCGCTGGTATGAATTGGAATGTGAACATACATGATCAGTCGTCGCAAGGGTGCAATCCGGTCGTCTCACCTTCCGACCCGCATTCTTCAACCCCTCGAAGGCTTGCTATAGCTAGTTGTCAGTGAGTGGCACTCCCACCAGTCTAGAAGTACTTGCAGGACTCGTAACCTCATGCACCAAATGCCTATCTGCACAGCCGTCAGCCTTTGGCTCCCCCTGGAAATTGCATTTAAGCCCACACACCAATATATAGCAAAATGGTGCCATCCAGTCTCTCATCAACAATGTGATTCTGGAAAACCTTATCGTAGAGCGTCTGCGGGCCCTCTGCGGTTGGCATCTTGTCTCGATTGCCTCCTGTCCCTCGTAGATTGAGAAGGCAAGTTGTACTGAGGGGAACGAGGTAGCAGAAGTCTAAGCTAGAGTTGTGTGTTGAGGAGAAGAAGTTCAGGTTGAAGGAGAAGAAAGTCAAGGTAGTGCTTGTGCGGGGTGTGTTGTATTTCGTTATGATGCTTCTTGCACCGCCCGACATCGGCAAAGCAACCTCTAGCCCCCGGGGTCCCCCCACATGTTGCCACCCCACTGGGAACTGAGCAGCCAATCAGCGCAGCTGTATTACTGTCAGCCAGATCATCGCAGTTGGAGAGCAGTATGGATTATCCTCCTGCGTACGGAATCCTCGGCCGACCTCGCCGTTTCCATAGCTAGCCTCAGTCCTCAGCGAGAGTTGACCGGTTGGCAACGGTGCGGCGTGATACTCCCGAATCTAGTACGCAATTCCTTTCAATCAACCAAAACAAACGGAGCTGCAATGTAGTCTCAAGCATCAAGACTCCACTGCACATCATAACGCTCTTAACCTGCCTAATTACTGAGTTTATGTTATAACTAGGTACCCAAGCAGTGTTGGAATCGATTCAAAGCGCATGAGGCCAGGGGAGGCACATCCGCATATCGCAAACAAATCCCCCCCGCTGCTTTTACCCATTTCCCAAGCCGACATGGGGAAATCAGAACTCGTAAAAATTATATTGTTCACACTACGATCTAAAGGTGATCTTAACACGACTAGCATCCTTATTCAAGTAACGAGACTATGCATGATATGATCCTTCATTGAAAGACAAGTTCACAAACACTAAGAGTTATAATGGCTAAGAAGATTTTACTCTACTACTAGGTTCAGCAGGGAGTTTCGCTTAACAAAGTGGCAAGTATGCCTGAGAAAAAGGGAAAGGTTGGAGACATGTGTGTTTTACAGGCCTCATGCCATTTTGATTGATTCCAGCAAACTATCTCAAGGTGATCCTGAACCCTCAGTCCACAAAACAGCGCTGCTATGATTTCTGCTCTTCTACGCAATTTCCCATGGCCTATCTCCTGCATAGTAACCAATCAGACTTAAAAAAAAAACATATGTATTGGCAATCGTGCTTCGCCCAACAAGGATCCATCATGGGCAGACGACGCTATACGCGTTGTCTTGTGCGAACCTGCAGATTCTTTAGATTCTGTCTAAGGAGCGCAGAGCCGAGATCAACTTCGACTACGAAATAATTAAACCCTAAGTCGAATGAAGCTAGAATTTTTCGGAAGCTTCGGAACGAAAAACTTGTACTATGTTATTTACAAATACCCTCTACTTTCGACCTACACGCTAATCCTTAAGATTTTTAGATTTTTTCGTCTCCTTTCGATAATCTATCTTGGTTTAAGCTATGTAATACAAGCGAAAAACGCTACAGTCAAACTAGGTATAAAGAGAAAACTAGTATGAGAAACTCCTTGCGATTTACTACTTAGCCCTTTATACCTAGAGACATTGATTTATTAAGTAAGAGCCTATCCTATACCTAAGTTGACAGTTGTCCTCTCCAAGTCTTGGGCATATATATTTTCAAGGAGGCGCCCAGGTGAATAGACGACATAGGTTCCCTATCTGAAAATAAGCCCCTCTTGCTACTAGCAGCCATTCATTCAGCCATATCACGCGTCTGGCTATTTAGCAGCGGCTATCGAATATAATTCTTCTTATGAACTTTAGTTCTTGAAGATCTTCGAAAGTGTTACAAGCATGCACGAGGTCACCTTAGAGCACGTGCTACCGGTGTGGGACGGGAGCTATGAGAGAAAGGAAAGCACCTCCGCTTGTCGACAGCAAGGGCGGTGAGCTAGGCGGTGAAGGAAGCGAGCGCATCAGACGCGCGCCAGTGGAGGGGCACTTTCCTATATTTAGAGTATAGCTCTGTCCCGCTAAAGCAACCTCCTCTCTTCGTCTTTTCTTCTACCTACGAAGCGTATCCCTTGGGGCAATACAATCCATCAACTCTTCTTGTACTCTCGAGGGCAAGCCGTAACAGCTTGCCCGCAATTCAGAGAGAATCATAAACACGCAAGGTGTAGGTAGATTTGTTTCCAAGGAATCAGGGATATCAGGGATAACAGGCGAAGTACTAAATTCAAGGAGGTTTTATACTACTTTCTCCTTGATCTAGTCCGACTATAGCGCTCTTCGCTTATGCTTTAGAAGTTGGAACTAGTATAGCATATAAAAAGGTTTAAACAATCAATCCATTATCCCATGATTCCGTCCAGACAAACAAGCAATGGTAATTTAGCCTCGCACATCAAGAAGCCGCTATTTCCCTATCATGCCTCTCTCCCCCTACCCATCCTATCACGCACTTGACCCGTAACTACATACGATAGCCAACTACCCAGCTCGACGCCCGAGCAAGCAAGCATCTTCGAGGTCATCCTTATAGTAAACCGCTAAATAGTGCCGCCGGCTGGAGTGCCACAACTCTTGCGCGCTAGTGCCGATGAGATAATCCATGGCAAGTAAGAGAGAAGAAGAAGAAGAAGAAGAAGAAGAAAGAGAGCTGCGGTTCAGTCTTGACTGGAGAGCAAGAATCCGCCGGAAGTTATAGCTCTCCTTACCTTACCTACACTTAAATGCCTTGAGGTAGTAGCAACTCGAAACAAACACTCTCTGTGCTCCGACCATCACACTACACTGAGCAGTACCCTCTTTCTTGGATGCTACTAGGCGATTCCTCCATCTCGGATAGATTACTAGAAAACTAAGACTGAGAAATGGGTAGATATAGCTGCCATTCAGTCTCAGTTACCAAGAAATCGATATCATAAGTCTCCATTTCCAGTCTGACGTAGACAACAGCCTCACACAAAGAATCACTTCACATCTCGGCCCCTCTAGTACAGGCGTCTATCCATCATCTGCTCATTTCTTCCTAGGGCTCTACACTTAATCCTATGCCGAATACTCGAGTTCTATGCCCAGGGCCTAGGACCATTTCTCACGCTTGATTGATACAGCTGCATAATCTACCTGCAGTTCTGGGACCCCAGCACGGCACTTCCACCGCTCGGAAGTGAGGGTAATTCACAAAACCATAACCATAACCCCAACCGAAACCACAACCACAACCAAGACCATAAGCCATAAGCCATACCCTACCCACATCCATCATCACAGCCACAACCACAACCGTCACCCTCACCCCAGTCCCAAGAGCCCGGTGGCATGCCCCCCTCGAAGAAAACCCTACCTGCTTCAAGGTAATCATACATTCCCGACCAAGCCGAAAGCACTTCTCCACCCACACACCCCCCGTCCCATGTCAACTCCGCATATCAAGCCCCTACAACCAGCCTGATCACGGCCGCAACCCCCCTCATCGCCGCCGCAAGCAAGCCCAACAGCCGCACCAGAAGCAGGAGCCCCAGCAAGCCGCCAGCCACAAACATGGCCGCCGCGGCGAACAATCCGATGTCAGTCCAAGTCAGGCACTGCCTCTCGAATCTCTTCCTAACTGCCGAATCAGGATTGAAGGCCGGCTCCACGAACAACCACGCACTGTGCAGCAAGCCGAGCACAACCTGGGCGACTGACAGTGGCTGGGCACGTGACTTCCTGGCCATCGTTGGGACTGGCGAGGCGCCGTGCGGGCGCAGGGCCATCACCGCAGTTTTCTGCTCCCTACTCGGGAGCGTCGCCTGGGCCGCAGCCGCAGCCGCAGCCGCAGCCGCACCCGTTCCCTTCCACTTCACCGCCTTCCCCGCCGTCTCCGCTTTCGGCGGCGAGGGGACAACTACTTTGTCGGCTGAACTGGCGGTGTGCCGGGCGACCATCATCGTCATGTTCTTCCGCTCCGGGCTCGGCTCTCTCTTCGCGCCGTCTTGGACCACATTGACCCGCAAACGACTTCCGGTGTCTCCGTTGCCGGCGACCACGTGGTGCTGCTCTCGATGTGCCGCCGCCTCGCTCCCATCCGGCGTGTTCTTTCGCGTCTTTTGCGGACTGGTCGGGTCCCCGCCCCCGCCGCCGTCCGCTCCCGCCGCCTTCTGCTTCGGGACTGCCGAGGCGTGTTTGAGAGGCTGGTATGCCATCCGGGCCGCGTTTCGGGCCGCTTGTTTCTCCTCCTCCGGGCCGAGGGACGTTGATATGGATATGGGTCTGCTCTTCATTTCCACCCGCTCTCCGGCGGCCGAGACCATCTGACACAACCTTACCGTCCGCCGCTTGGTCTCCTCGAGCTGGTGCGCCGACGAGGTACCGGTGGCGGCTGCATGAGTTTGGCACCCGCTGCTCGGCTCGTCCTTGAGCTTGCTGTTCGGCGAAGACTCGGCCCACCGAGGGATTCGGCTCGGCTTGAGCTGGAGCACCGCGTCTCTCGCTTGTTCTCCGCGGGCCAGGCCGGCTGGGCCGTCGGTTTGAGCTAGGAGGCGCTGATGCGGATCGAGCCCAGTAGTGGTGGTGATGCACGTGCTGATGGATAACGGCCGACTGTCTGGCGCGGCCTTGACCATCGTTGGTGGCATCCACTTGGGCGGACAACATTAGCAACTGTCGGCACCGTCAGATAAGATCGAGACACTTACCACGGTGTAAGACTCTTTCGCCGGGTAGCTCGACGGGATACGGGCCTCGAAGGGATCCTTCAATGTGACCGGCGGTAGTTCGTTCAGGCAAGTGATGACTTTGGCCTGCCTGCCGAGGTTTCTCGGGTTTCGGGCCGACGGCGGGTGGATATGGACCTGCTTCGTCGAGACTGACTGGAATGAGATCGCTGAAGCTCTTCTTTCTTGCGGCTCTTCCGATGCCTGCATCGGGACTGCCCGCTCTAAAAAAGACTCCAGCCTTCTGGAGGGAGACCTCATTGCGGTCATCCTTGCGGGCCGGGGGCTCCCATTCGCTACAGCTTTAGGCGAAGGGGCTTCCCGCGAGCTCTCGAGGGCATTCAGGTCATCCCGGAGGGGCCGGAGTCTCAAGGGACTCGAGAGGGCAGGATGGTGGACAGTTGTAGCAGAAGACTCATTTCCATGTCGACGGCTAGGAGATCCAACGGCTTTGCGAGGCTTAGACTGCTCAGATGCTCGCTCACTAGATTCCCTGGATAAGCGTTCCTGTATCAAGGGCGAGGACTCTGCCCTATGATCAAAGTAATCACGCGGTCTAATGGTCTTGGTGGCCTCGACGTAGGGTGATGGGTCAGCGGCAGTGGGCATTGGAAAGAGGCGATCTCCAGGGGAGACTTCTGGGGAAAGAGTTAGTGAAGCAAAGTCCAGAGTCGCACTGAAAGCCACTTACCAACAACAGGCGTACCGGCCAGAGATTGTACGATCGGGCTTAAGTCGGGTTCGGCAACACTGCTCCACCCATTCTCGCTTAGCTTCCACTTTCCCCGTCTCCTTTGCTTCATCTTCTGCTCCAATTTCTTTTTCCTTTCGCGCATAGACATGACGCGTTCCATTTCAAAGCGATGCCTGGACTCGGCTTCTTTATATCTGCTCTTCTGCTCAGCCACCTTTCTTGCCTCTTCGTCCAGCTTCCGTTTCGTCTCATCACTCATCTGGCTGGGCTCACTGCCACTACTGACGTCCCAGTAGCCAGTTCTAGGGTTTGCACCTTGGACACCAAGATAGTCACCACTGTCTTTCAGACTTCTCCGCTGTTGCCGTCTAGACTTTTTGTCCTCGAAAATCTGCTGTGTAGCCGTTATTTCTTTCTCATCAGACACCCCACCAAAAGAAGGCATCTGAAAATCAACATCCTGACTTGATATCACCAGCACTGGTGGGAGTGATGGCAGTGGCTTCCCATGACGGTAGATCTTGGGGCTTTCTCTCGATTCCTCTACCTTGACCTTCTTGCCCCAAGACCCGAAGAGATTCTTCAGTCCACTTATCCCGATCGATCCCGGACGGCCCTCATCTCTTCTAATTGTCTCCGAATCTGGAGCGTCTCGTCCGCCAGCTGGTCCCTCTCTGGTTGTGCCTGTTTCGTTTCGTAAACGAGCTGTCCCGCCCTCGATCCCATCCTCTGAATCTGTTCCTGGCGCTCCAGGACTAGGGCCAAAGGTAGCAGGTCTCTCGGTGTTATCTGATGAGTAATCGTCTAGTTCTTTTCCAGGCACATGAGTGCCAAATGTCTTAAGATATCCACTGCCAGTTCCAATAACAAACTGGTTATGATCCGACTTCGCTGAGCGTGCCGCACCAGAAATCCTAGCAGGATGGTAGGGATCAGCTCCTGCGGCATCGTAGCTAGCCGTATTTTGCGAGTCGCTATCCGGTTGGCAAGCTCCCGCGTCAACAAACGGTTTCCCCTCACAAGCTCTATTCTCAACCCGATCGGATATCGGATGTGATTGTTGATCCGGGGGGTCCCAGTGCCGCATAGATCTATCAAGCAGCCCGTGAGTATCTCCGGAGTGAGGCGATGGAGAGGGACGATCGCGAGAAAGACCGAGAACGAGCTGCCTGCGCACAGGAACACGTCCTTCGCCCGCAGAAAAACGCGGAAGAGCCACGGCCCCATCTTTCGCAGGCGCCATACCTCCCATAGAAGAGCCGTCCTCAAGAACCTCTTCTCCATTGCCGTTTGTGAAGTCAAAATCCCTATCTCGGCCCCTCAAAGTACCTCCTCTCTCGGCCCTCTGACTAGGGAGCAGCTTCTTCAGCCCCTCACTCAAGCTCGTCGACCTTCGGTGACCGCCCCGCCTGCGATCGGCCTGTGTTGTCAACGCAGCCGGTGGCGGGCTCCTGATGCGCTTCTTGAACAGAGAGTTAGCGTGCCAGCTGGACGAGCGGCGTTGGTGAGTCGGAGAGGGAGTGCTGGGCGAGACGGGATAAATGGAAGCGGGTGTCTGGGATGAATTGACGTCTGTTGACATTGCTTTGTCTGGGACTGGTAGTCGGTGGGTGGTTCGGGACCAGGAGAGAAAATAATGGAGATTTAAAAGGTAGTAGATCAAATGAAGTCGAAATTGGAGATTCAGGCGAGGGTGCGACTGCTTGGGAAGGAATGAACGTAGTCCGACAAACGGGGAAGGAACACACTTACCTGAATCATGAAATAAAACGCAGTATTGAAGATTGAAGCTTGCAAAGACATATTGCATCAAGTATGCATCCATTACTACGAGTCATGCACTCCTGGACCCTTCCATCCATACAAAATTGCGAGACCAGAAACGCCTTCCAATATTACCCATATCCAGCCACTACGTAATATAAACTCAGAATCGTGACGGGCCCCTTCTATACGAGCTGTCAAAAGCGCTCGGCCCAGGCCGCCTATTCAGTCCAGTCGACGGAGCACTTGTCCGACGATCATCTACTGTATCTGGGAATGGGGCTCGACTCTGTAGAATTTTTCTAGGAGCCTCACTTTGCCTTTTTGCTGGACTTTTACTGCGTTCTCTCTCTTCGCGGATCTCGCGGCCAGCCATGTCGAAAGAATTCCTGGGCGAGTCGCGACTCTGGATGTCGTACATGCTGGTTGCTTTCTTGAGGGGTGAATTCACGTGGCTATAGACCCCGAGACTTCCACCGTCGCCGCTAGTAGCGGTAGTGCTGGGGGCTACCGTTCCGCCCATGCTTTTGCGGAACTGGGGTTGGCGGATCGGAGCGCGAGGGGTGGTTCCTGTGAGGGGGGTTGGTTCGCGGGAGTTGAACGCTGAAGGAGTGTAGAGAGGTGCCGGCGATGTTTGCCTGGAGATACCGGTGGAATTATCTGGGTCGAAGTGTTTGGCGTAGTTGGGATTGGGGTTGGTGCGGAATCCTCGTTTGAGTATGACAGATGGGGTGTAAGTTTCAACCTCGCCGTCTCCGTCATATTCGGTTCCTGTGCCGGCATCTGAGTACTGCGTAGCAACATCTCGAACCAGAGGATTGAGTCGGGGATGGACGTATTTGATATTGTACTCGCTCATGACCTCCTTCTGAATAATAGAGGTATCCTTCTCCTGCTGCGAGAAACACACCTGGAGTAAATACAGCTGCGATGAAAGCAGCACCTGGAGGAGAATAGCCGTGAAGACCGTCACGCTAGGCCGAGGATCTGTAGCCGCAGTTGGAAGGAAAAGCCAGTAGACCAAGACATGACCGGGACTGAAGAAACAGAACAAACGGAGACAAATAGGAATAGGATCCCAGGTAGCTATTTCCCACACATCTCGGGTAGCATCTGGGTGTGCTCTCGATTCGGCACTTGTGTCTCCTAGTATGCTTGTGAAAAGGCGTAGTGGAGAAGAAGAGATGGGAGAAGAGTCGACTCGCACTCGCTGTGCGGAAGCGGTGCTTTGAGATTTGTCGATGTCCATCTCGAACAGGCGATAATGACGTTTTCGAGTGAATGTATAGGTAGCATTGGTAATTGAAAAGACAGACAAACTCCAAACAACAAGAGTGGCCTCATTATCAATTAGTAGAAGCTCCTCTAAGCTCTATGGCATTTGTTTACTTACAATGAAGCTCAACCATCCAGTCCCAGAGTAATCGTCCCCGAATACATCATCCTGGCCGCTTCCCAGGGAGGTTCCAGTGTTCGCCCTCGCAATCAGAAGAACAATGTGTAAGACGAGAGCCAGCGGAGTCGCAAACTGCTTAGAGTCCCAGTCCCTTGTCTCGAACTCCTCCGACACGTATAGCAAAAAGTCGCCCGGGTTCAGGTAGTCCTTGATGCGCTGAATCATCGGTCTTCTGCGCACGAGTCTCGGCATGGTGGGCGGAATCTATCGTGAGCTCCCTCACATGGTCGAGCGTTGTTTGTTGTTCAGGGACACTGAATGCTGCCGTCCTTTGTTTACAGTCGCCTGGAAATCGGATCTGAGAGTAAGTAGGTAGTTGGTGGCTTGCGGACAGGGGCTGGACAGCGCTAGTAAATAGCGGGGATGCCGCCCTGTTGGTCGAAGCACTTGTCTCCAAATTTATAATATGATGAGCTTGCGTATTACGAACGTCGCTACTCAACAGCCAAGATGGCAGCTCCAGTATCTGCGTACAAGGATAGACAGTTTCTTGCGGTGATTGGAGATGAGGTACGGTTGCTGCCTGTGTTCGGAATTGCTAGCTGATGGCTGTATAGGACTCTGTAACTGGCCTGCTCCTTGCAGGCATTGGCGTACGGATATGCCTGGTGGTGGAGTGAATGGCAATTGAAGCTGATTGTTGTAGCATGTCACCGAGCCACCGGACTCGCAAAAGAACTTCCTTGTCGTCGACAGCAAGACAGACAACGCAGCTATAGAAGAAGCGTTCGAGAGATTCACAGTCGAGAGGAAGGACATAGGAATTCTATTGATCAACCAACATGTGAGGTTGCTGCTCTGGAACCGGGGAACAAAGCTGATGGCCTTGCAGATTGCTGAGCGGATTCGTCACCGAGTTGATACATACACTGCTGCCTTCCCAGCTCTCCTCGAAATCCCTAGCAAGGACCATCCATATGACCCCGAGAAAGACAGTGTCCTGAGACGGGTACGAAGGCTCTTCGGCGAATAGGGGATTATGATATCATGAACGCATGTACTCCTGTCTGGGCCGGGACGGGAATTGTATTGATGAGGAAGCGCTACAGGCGTTTGCCGCAGATACTCGCTAGGGCTGGCCAGGGAAGCTTGACACAGAAGTTTGACTGAGGCAATGCTCTGTTGTGGATTATTATAATACATTCATAGCTCGACCCTAGTTTCTCAATAAATAACTACGGCTTGCAGCCAAAACCATGCGTCGGCGATACAGGCTCGACGTGGTCCGACTGATATGAATCACTCGAGCGAGAAACACACTCGCAAGGACCCGAAAATGACATCGACACCTTCGCTTGACGTCAATGGGAACCACCGTAGATACAAGAAGTGTCTTACTAGAAGATAACTCCGTTGGCCAAAAGAATTAGCAGCCACCAATGCAAAGGAAACAAACCAGACCCTGCGATAGGCTCATCTCACTGTCCCTCATCACCCAGTGGCTGACCCCATTGAAATCAAATCTACTATCAGCTGAACTGAACAGATGCCTGCAAGCAAGTGATATGCTCTCCGTCCTTTGTATACGCATCAGCGAATACCGTGTACCGTCCCTGAGTAGAGCATTAGCCACTATCCTCATGGAACCCTCCGAGAGATATACAGGATTATGGGGATGAAACCTACATTCGGGATCTCGTTCGGCAACTCAACGTCCTTGGTGAGCTTAATCGGACCCTTCTTTATCGGACACTCCAAATCCACATTCCCAACCTGCTTGCACAGATCCGCCTCGGTGTTCACCAGTTTGATGAGACCATATTTAACCTGCAAGATGATCTTCGCGCCGTCCTCGACGTCTTTGAGGAGTGTTCCCTTGGCTTCAATCGAGAGGGTCCGTCCGCTGTCTACAGGTTAGAGCGTGCCCCAACTCAAACATGATATGCGATAAGGACTAGGAGGGACAAACGCTTTTGGTGGGTTTGGAGACAAGTTGATTTTCTCCAGGGTCAGAATGTCGGACGAGTGGTCTGCTTGGCAGAAGTTGAGAGGATTGTCGCCTGGTACCTCTCCTCCATCGGTGAAGGCCTTTTGGCTACCGAAGCCGAAGACCGGTGTGCCATTTACGGCGACAAGGTTGCTGAAGAGCAGGCTGATTATGCTGAGGGAGAACTTCATGTCGAGGTATCGGGTCGGATAGTTGGATTCGTGGGGTTGGTGTAGTATTGTCGGGTGGGCTACGAGGGTGAGGTTTGGAGCAGAGCTGGGTGGAGGGGAGAGGCGCCTGAAAGCTGGAGGGGGCTGGGTTAGCGCGATGACGTTTGCGTCAGACGATGCGACCAAAATATAACCTTCTCATTGAGATTGCAGTCTGAAGTCACCAAAACGGCTCTTTTCTTGCTGACTTCTACGTTTATAAATCCTTCACTATTCATCGATCCAGAGAATTATTTCAGGTTACAATACCCAGATGCCACAATCTCTAAATCTTGCTGTTTCCTGCGCACAGATGAACCAGATTACCGCTATGCGTAATTTAAGCATGAGCACCCTTGCAATCTCAAACCTAGAGATCCTCTCATACATAGTGATGGGGAGACTGGTTTTCATTCTTCCCTTCTCCAAACTTGCAACGAATACAGAAGCTGCAATGCTGATTTTTGATCCCCTCACCCTCAGCCTTGGTGTCCTGAAGATCAAACGTACGGTCCTGGGCCTGTAGCTATCTTCGCACCCTTGAGCTATTCATAGGATTCCATAGGATACTTGTTGACGGACCATTGCCAAAAAGCCCATGGAGTTTAAAGAAGTGCTGGAGAAATGCAAATGTCACTGTCAGATGCTGGACAATTCGAAAGCGCAATTGATAGTCTAACCCTACTTTAAGTGTTGTCGTCCTTGGCAACGATGTCCAAGTCATGGGATGAGAGACACCGCTCCCAGAGCCAGCAACTGTACCGAGCAAAGAAAAGGGTGGTAACCATGACGATGATAGAGCAAAAATGACTTCCAGGACTCCTGGAAAGTGTGCAGTTCCTTGCTATAACCTTTTCTGCTTTGGAGAACCGACATATGAAGGGGCTGCATCAACCAAACTCAGTGGTATCGAGGTAGTGAAGTGAAGAAGCAAATACCCAAGTCAACCTGCTCTTAGAAAGCCAGAGCCCGCTGGTAATTCCTAGCATGTTGTGCAGATAGAAAATGAATGCCACTTGGAAACGAGAACAATACTTTCCTACGAAAATGATCTAAATTAATGTATGAAGATTTGGGGAACGTAGATAGCCGATGAGAGGTGGGAAGACAGATCAAAAGAAGCTGTGTACACTGTGTATATAAATAAGCCTTTGGAATACTCCCTGTCTTCCTCCTTCGCAGATGCTTCGGACCTGCCGTTTCTTGTTTCAACCAATAAGGAGCCTCCATCCGAACCAGCCCCCGCCCAAGCAAACAGAGCAAACATCTCTCGCTTCCTAGCGTCCCTCTTAGCGCCACCGCAATCCCCTCACGCCTATATAAGCCCTCCTCCTCCGCCAGCTCCCTCCTTCCTCTCTTCATACTTACCTTCTTTGGGACATGGCGCTCACCAATGCCGTTGTCCACAGTACGAAACCTCCATTGCACATCGGGGCGTTGAGAACTGTCGGCTATCCTTCGGGGTCGCCGCAGGGGGAATTTTTGATTGCTCTCTCAGCACAAGAGAAAACTTTTCATTGGGATTCTGGCCTCTGGCTGGGTTTTGAAGAAGAGACATGGATCACGGCTGTTCGTGGTGTAGTCACGAATACCAAAAGATCACTTGAAGAAGAATGCGACTTTCATGACTACAAGTCAATCTACCATCTGCATTGGCCTATTGTCCCCTCTCCAACAGTATAGATGGAGGAGGAATGTCATGGTGATCGCCCATGTTGAATGCGATATTACTGCGCAGAGGTGTTACCTGCTGTGAGATTCCCCTTTCTCATGCTGCTGCCTCTAACCTTCAACGGTCTTATAAGAGTGAATCGAACTTTCAAAAACTCCCTCGCATTCGCGAGCAGTCCTCGGTCTGTCGCGCATCAGTAGTAACCCATACACGCGCCTCGTATCCAGACCTGGCTCTAATGCCACCCCCCCCTCCCAAATTCACCTCAATATTCGTCAATTCAGATATTGCCTAATCTCAGCCATTTATAAATATTTGAAATAATTCGATTTGAGCTGATCCTTGCCAAATCGTCCTCTAAGACGTAAGCGATTCTTACTTCCAAGCTCGAAAACAATGAACCCTTACTTTCCATCAAAAAATCTATAAAATGACCTCAACAACCGCTACTCTCATATTCCTTTCCCGGACCCAAGAAGAATACCTTATCACTACCGTCTCTTGACTTGTCTCAACCAAAAACTTCTAAGAAGCTTTCGCGGCTTACCAGTGTTTTCCGCTCCCCGGAAAAGCTATGCGCTCTTCACCAACTCCCTCTGCTTCGGCGTCTTTTCAGAACCATTCACGGCAAGGGACTCGGCCGATGCGTACTGGTTTGTATGCAGGAGAGTTTCGCATCAATGCCGTGCTCGAGGGCAGCATACTCTCCCCCCAGGAATTGGAAGCGATATGTTTCTCTCTTCGAGGAGCTGCTGGGTATGCAACGTGATTCGTAGAAGAGAACTGAGGATGTAGGCGAGGAGGGCCTGGCGAGTATGATGAAGGGGGTAGAATTCCGCGCACGTTAATTGAGTCTTTGCGCCGGAGCAGCTAGAGACCTTTGCTTATGAAAGCCCACTTTCACTGCCTCACGACGAGCATCCTCGTCTTGGAGGCGCCTCTGGACGGACGTCCGGATCAGATTCAAAGAGAGCTCTTCTAGCAGACGTGGAAGAGTGATGTTGAGATTGATGGTATCTCTGCCATGGGCACGGACTACAAACGCGTCTCCATAGGATTTAAACCGCAACCTCCACACACCGGGATCCGCGCAACTCCTCGATAGCACGCATGGTCTCAACTCCAATGCAATGCCCATCTGCATAGAATGCCGCTACCCTGTCAAGGCCCTATACACGGATTACTCTGGCGCAGACGACAAGTCGAGCGGCCACGGGGTGCGTCTAACGGTATGCAAGAACTGCGGCCGGTTCTGCGATAAATATGTCGAGCACGATCATGTAGTGCTTTTTATAGACTTGGTGTTGATCAAACCGCAAGTACGTTAATCTCGTGCTTAGTTCTGTCTGTGCATTCTCGAATTCAGGGCTGACGAGTGAAGGTATACCGGCATCTACTGCATAATACTCTGATGCGTGAACATGATCAATTCGATGTGCGTCTCCTTCCCGGCTTCAACGCTTTGTGATTTAAACCCAAGAACCTTACTGACGATGAATCCAGCCCTCCGTTATCCGCCTCGGCATCCTCCTTCTCCTCTTCGATGTCTACCTTACTTGGGCACGCATCGAGAAGCAAACGTCCTCCAAGTCCCCCACGACCGACAACAACTTCCAGCGCCTCGCCGCCCAGCCCATCGTCTGCCAGTACATCTTCTTCCTGATTCTCTGTGCGCTCTCCTATCTGGCCTTCCACATCTCCATCCGCTTCTTGACCTCATCGCCCTTCTCCCCGCTCGTCGCCTTCGGGTTCATCCCGCGCTATTCACGCCCGAACAGCGTCAGCACGGCGCTGCTGGTGTCGTCATCCACCAAACTCTTCCCCATACTGATGGTGATTTGGGAGTACGATGTCCCAGCTGCGGCGAGGAGTCTGGGGTGGGCGGTCGTGGCGAATAACGTGGAGGCGCTGAAGATCCTACTCGGTTGTGGATATGGGACGGCGGCTTTTCTGGCGACCGTCGGGGCGATCAGCAGGTGGTTGGTAGGGAGGGGAATTTTGTGGATGGTGGGGCTGGATGGTGTTGATACGGTGGGAGATTCGGGGGTAACTCCTGGAACGTCCGCGTTGTGGGCGGTCGTTGAGTTTAGTAAAGAATGGGGTGGGAGGTTGGGACTTGGGTAGGTAGGACATGAAATGATGTGTGGTTGTTTTTGGCGTAGCCTCGGTGTTCCTTGGTGTCTAGTGTTATGAAATGTCTTCAGGTATTGTATCTCCCTGTCAAACTCCAGCTATATCAGATGCCGTACACACTTCCATCCCTACTTGCATCGACCAGCACCTTCACGCGCCAGGCCAAAGCCATTCCATAACATGTACACAGTTTCCGAGGCACGAGCTTCGAAGCATGTCCCAACGCCAAATCGTGCACCCTTACATCTCCCTATCTCTGAATTCTCATCTCCGCCCATTCCGACCTCAATGTCCTACAGTATGATTTCTAAGGCCCGATGCCCGCGGTTCGATGAGTGGATGCCATTGTGCCAGAAACGTAATCACTAGAACCCGGGTTAGAAGCGCCACTCGAAACGATAACCTACACGGATATTGAGCGGGAGAAGGAGGACGAGGTAAGCATACCCCACATGAGATAGCAACTCGCGAACGAGAGGATTAGAGAGCTGCGCCAGATCCTGCGGATGTGTTAGCCGTGTCCTCCATCGCCTTGCGTGTACTCCAAGCCAGAGAAAACACAGTTCCTACGTTTGCGTCTCGCCCTTGGGAGAGAGGAACCATCCTGCAACGCTTGCGAGGACGACTACCACGAGGCCGATGATGATGCTCCAGCTAGATGAGATCGAGGTCAGCCAGGTCATCTTCGGAAAAGCGACTGGATATCGTTCACGAATCCACGAGGAGGAGCGTTGACATACCCGTTCGCCATGTTGGTAAGGGGTGCTGGCGCTGGTGAAGCTTGTTATTTAGATTTCAATATCCCGGCATGCTTTCGGGCGCATCAGTCGAACAGGTCGTCGACTAGCGGCTTAGTCATCAGTCGTCACCCGCTTCCGACTTCAGGTTCTCGTCGTTTTAAATATCTCCTACCCATGTGAGATTATCGTGTTCCAACTAGGTATTCCTCTTTTTGCATTCTTGCGCTTCATCTAATTCTCAAACGATAAGCCAGCCTCTTTCCTAACAGACCCATAGATTGCAGCAATATCCCCCGATTCCCCCTTGTGCTCCTTAACCATCTTCAAGTGGTTATCCGCAACCTCAACACCCTTTAATTCTGTTCCAGCTTTCTTCGCAAGCGCCATAGCGTGTCTAGCATCCTTCCTCGCCAAGTCAACCGCAAATAGTGGCTCCTCCCTCTTATGATAATCTCCCGATATCATCCTCGTCGAGTACGCAGCGTAGGGGCCCGGAAACATTGTTTCGATGAACTGATGCAGATTCTCAATCCCTAGTCCCGATTTCTCGGCCAGGACGTGTCCTTCTGAGAGTGCCTCGACCATATTCAGGACGAATGTATTGCCGATTACCTTGAGCAATGTGGCTTTGCCGACTGGCTGCCCGCCGAAGTCGACGTTTGCACGGCCAAGGACGCCCTGAGTGTAGGGCTTCACCTTCTCGACGCTCTCTACGGGACCAGCGAGGACGCAAACCAACTGTCCGCTCTCAGCCATGGCGGGGGCGCCGAAGACAGGGCAGGCGACGAATTCAGCGCCGGCCGACGTTATGCTCGTAGCTAGTGCTTCGGTGGTATCGGGGTGAACTGTCGAGCAATCTACGAAGAGCTTACCTTTGGAATTGCCCTTGAGAGCTGTGTCAATGGTGGCGTTAATGGCTTCGTCATCCCCGACACAGATGAAGATTATATCGGACTTCGAGACTGCTTCTTCGATTGAGGTGGCTACTGTCAATTTGCCTGATGGTAGCGTGCTGCTGAGGTCCGTAGATCGTTTTGAAGTACGGTTAAAGACTATGAGAGATTTGTCTAGTTGGCCTTTCTCGACGAGATTCTTGCACATGCCCTTATCCGCTCAGTACCTGGTTAAGTGGTCCGGAGAAGAAGGGAGATATTTACTCGCCCCATGTTTCCCAGACCGATCCAAGCTAATTGAGGTGCCATTATGTGCGTAGATTGGTTCCCTTACGTGAGGGCTTCTGTACCAAAGTTCAGGTGGGCAATCAGCGAAATACCGTGTGAGAATAGAGGGGTTGAAGGTCGAACTAGGTAATCCTACAGTTGTAGTCTGGTCAATAATGACGCGCATGGGCTTTAAGGTTCAGATCCACAACAGGTTTCAATGCTCAGAAGGTGTCGAAAGAAAGAATACCAATAGGCATGATTGCTATCGTGTCGTCTCTCGTCTCTTTCCACATCTCAGTGGTGTCCCATCAAATATAAAATCAATCAGCACCCTGCCTTCAGTCTTGTAAAACACGATCAACTCCGATATTTCTATGCCGCCGTTGGCCTGCGCTCCCGCGCTCGGGCCGCCCTTGTCATATTTCGACGGGAGCAGCCGATAAGGATAAGGCGGAAGCTCAATTGTGATTGATCAACAAAATTCCACAGAAGTTCTTCAACGAACTGTATCAGCAATCAAAGAGAGCACTCTTGATAAAGTCTCACATGAATCTATAGCAATATTATCGTGCCAATATGCAGCATGTTTGTGCAAAAATTGGCCTTAAAACTGGGCAGACAAGCGGGTGGTCATAATGTGAGTCGGGAATGCAGCTATGAGCGGTGTGAAGCAAGCTGATGTTGGTAGATAAAAGCTTGGGTGAAGCGCAGGAGATGTTCTTCATGTATTGCGGATGATGGGAAGAGGGGTTTCAAGTCGGCGAGTAAGCGCAAAAGTCAATTGAGGGAAGAGCTGGCGAGGGAGCACGTTAGGGACTTGGAGACTCAGCAGAGGGCTAAGAGGCAGGCTGAGGCTTTGCAGAAGGTATCATTCTCTTTGGAATCTCATGAGAAGTGTCTGACTGGCCCAGGATATTATTGTTTCGATCTTGAGCTCCTCCGCAACGAAACGAGACGCCCGATCCTACCTTCAGCGATTTACTCCTTCAAAAGAGTCGCCCTCTACGAATAACAAATCCTTCTCCGGGTCGCGATCCTGCGGCGTTAACTTGGGAGGCTTTTATGGACCTGCGGCAGTCCAAGGGAGTCCGCAGTTCGTACAGCATCCTGAGAAGCAGGCGAACCTTGCAGTTGGACCACAGCTTCATATTGCTTTGGTCAAGATTAGGGCCCCCCAGACCTTGAGTGATGAGACTCTCGATGGCATAGGACGGACACTTGCACAGCTTACTAGACTCGGGCTGATCAGTGTGGTGGTGGTCGATTGCAATGATTCAGGGCCACCCCCACAAGATGGACCGAGAAATATGGATTGGAAAGACTTGGAAATCGAGCAAGCGAGCCGCCTAATCGCTGCTGTAGATGCCAATGGCGATACACGGGCTAGGCTTGTGGACAATATTATTGGAGTTTCGGAGGAACCCTCAAGGCCTGGAATCAGAAACACTAAGGCACATGTCTCATACCGCAAACTGTTGATGACGCCTTTGAGGAGAAGTGCCATTCCTGTTATACCCTCCATTGGATATTGCGACGCCTCTCAGACCACGACGCCGGTTTCGGCTGCCGATATCGTGTTAGCTCTGACGAAGGAACTGGCTGGGCTTCCGTCAGATTTACTGCCAGACGAGGACCCAAACGTCGTCCAGGAAAGATTGCAAACTCTCCGGAAAGAGGTGTCCCTGGATCGACTTATTGTTTTGGATCCGCTTGGGGGTATTCCTTCGAATGATCGAGAAAATGGATACCATGTCTTCTTGAACATGGAGCAAGAGTTTGAACCAGCTAAGCAGGCTCTACTCAAAGGACTATACCCGCATAGTGACATAAATCCATTACAGGCTCAAGTGGCGGAGGAGCAAGCGTCGGGCGTGGGCTTAAGTAACCATTTTTCCAAATTCGTCGAGAGAGAATCTGGAGGACCAAAACCATTAGCTAGCACGGCGCGTCTAGAGGTCACAGCAAAGTTGAAAGTTGAGAATTGGTATCATCTCCAGAATCTACAACTAGTCCGCTCGGTCCTATCTATGCTGCCACCTAGCTCGTCTGCACTTCTAACGACCCCAGACGAGGCAGCAAACTCAGGCAATGACGCCCCGTTCCAAGCTGCAAGAGTCGGAACTCGACGTCAACGAAACCCCCTCATCCACAATTTACTGACAGATAAACCCATATTTTCTTCCTCGCTACCTGCGGGACGTCTCGGTACACAGTCACCTATAGGCGAGATCGTGTCTCCAGCGGAGATCATTGCACCAACGACTTTTGCAAAACACGGCATGTCCGTAACTATCTATCCAAATCCCATGTTTTCACCGTGGCAACCGCCCGTTCCTGGCCAGCCTCATTTGAAGTTGACTGACTCGCAAATCGACCTTCCACGTCTCGTGCACCTAATCGAAGACTCCTTTGGTCGAAAGCTTAACGTCAAAGAATATCTCAAACGCGTAGACGGCCGTATAGCAGGCGTGATCATCGCAGGAGAATACGAAGGCGGCGCTCTTCTTACATGGGAAACGCCCCCTGGAGTGGTGGACGACGGCTCCCCCGAGAGCAGAGCAAGAATGGTTCCCTACCTCGACAAATTCGCCGTCTTGAAGCGTGCTCAAGGAAGCGGCGGAGTCGCGGATCTCATATTTAAAGCCATGGTTCGGGATTGCTTTCCCCGAGGCTGTGTCTGGCGGTCCAGGAGGGACAATCCGGTCAACAAGTGGTACTTTGAGAGGTCGAGGGGGACGTGGAAAATCCCTGAGACTGCGTGGACGATGT
This sequence comes from Diplocarpon mali, assembly GCA_024741835.1. NCBI lineage: Eukaryota > Fungi > Ascomycota > Leotiomycetes > Helotiales > Drepanopezizaceae > Diplocarpon > Diplocarpon mali. The sequence goes on from JAENRP010000287.1 coordinate 52,089, forward strand.
TCTGGACGACGCCGGACCTGAGCTTGGATAAACAGCTTTTCCTAGATTATGAGGGTGTTTGCAAAGGGATTGAACCTTCTTGGGCGGATAATAAGCAGATCTTAGATTAGAGTGCCGACCGGTTGAGAACTGGCAGGACAGTAGATCTCTCTGGGCGGACCGGTCAGCGTGCAGCGCGTACTTCGGCCAGCTAGGGAATTGCATTTTGAAATGCTTGCACGACATCATCCTCAAGATCTAAACGGTTCGGCTTCGTAGAGAAACTTAGAGTGATGCTCATTCATTCTGACCCAAGGCATCGGCGCAAAATCCTCATAGTCGTTTGCAGAGACGGACCATAGCTGCGAGTGTCGTACATCAAGTCGAACTGAAGTAAACTCTCGCTACGTGACAAACTGCCCCCTTACGAGGCACACCTGCATCCCGTTCTTGACTCTCATCACGTGCAACGGATCCGTGACGGTGTGCTACTGCCGGGCTTGGTGGGTCCTCTTAATCTGGGGTCCACCACCTACCTCGACGACATCTCTCTGGCATAACAAACATTTGTCAGACCAACCTACCACCACCAAAGCGCCCTTTCTCAACATTCAAGATGGATAAAGTCTCAGCTTTCGGGAAGAATTTTACGTATGTCATCCCAAGTGCTACGAATGCATCCGTCCATGGCACTGTTTATCTGTTTGCTATGAAGCTATGCGAGTCTAACCATGGCTGCACAGAGCTTCGTTCAGCCCGTTTGCGGCCCGCACACAGCAGTATGTCAAAGAGCAGCTTGGACAGGCCGAGGATAAGGTTAGAAACACTCCTGCTCCGTGGCGCATGGAGTATTGATTGTAACCGTCTGCAGACTCAACTCCCGCCGGATTACATCGAATTGGAAAAACGGGTAGATGCCTTGAAGCAGGTTCATCAGAAGATGCTGCAAGTGACGTGCGTACAATATCAAGCCGATGTATCCGGAAATCCATTATCTAACATATCTCTGCCCCTGCAGCAACCAATACGCAAATGAAGCCTACGACTACCCTGCCAACCTCAAGGAGAGTTTGGGCGACCTAGGCCGCACCGTCAGCGAGAAAGTCCAGCTCCTCTCGTCCGCCACCAGCCCGGCTGAAGCTCAAGCAGCACTCACTGCCCCTCCATCGGCGAAGCCCCAACCAAAGACCTTTAACCATGCCATCGCCCGCGCCAGTCTTGCCAGCAGCCAGCTGCTGCAACAACAGAATTCGGGCGCAGGTGAAGATCCTCTGGCCGCAGCTCTCGAGAAGTACGCGTTGGCCAGCGAGCGTGTTGGCGAAGCCAGACTGGCCCAGGACTCGCAGATCCAAAGCCGCTTCCTCGCAGGCTGGAGCACGACCCTGAACACCAACCTGATGTTTGCTGCTCGTGCTAGAAAGGGGGTTGAGAATTCGAGATTGCTGCTTGATGCTGCGAAAGCCAAGTCCAAGAGCCCGAGCTGGCACCTGCCAGGCCAGAGCTCCAAGGCCACTGATGGAGCTCAACACGACGATCCCTCCGAGGAGGCCAGAGTCGAGATTGAACAAGCCGAAGACGAGTTTGTGGGCCAGACTGAGGAGGCCGTCGGCGTCATGAAGAATGTACGTGTCGAAAGGGCAACCCCCATACAGAATTCACCTCTAACATCAGCAGGTACTTGATACCCCCGAACCCCTCCGTAATCTCGCAGACCTCATAGCCGCACAACTCGAATTTCACAAGAAGGCATACGAGATTTTGAGCGAGCTTGCACCAGTTGTTGATGGCCTCCAAGTCGAGCAAGAAGTACGTCGTTCCGGTGAATTCACTGCGTGAGCAAAAGCTGATGAGGTGGTTTCCTTTCTTTGTAGGCTAGCTACCGAAAGAGTAGGGAGGCTTAGATCTAGACCATGTCTGACTGAATTGGGACGACTAGGAGACCCAGGATTCGTTCTCATCGACAAGGAGTGGTGATGTGTTTTGATTTGAGGGGAGCTAGGTGCTGAGAGCTGATCTCCTCGTTGCCGTTTCGATCTGTTGTGTTATTTTGTAGGCGTACCTTCTTTCGTGGAATCTGAGTGCTCAATCGGTATACTCATGGGTCCCTCTATGCAGTGCTTCTTGACTGTGGATAGCAGGCTATGTGACTATCTGATGTGATTTCCATGTTGCCGGGGTCTGCTTTGTGCACGTTGCCTTGGCTGATTTGGGATTCGAATGCGACATTCTACGAGGTCTCGTTTGGGAATCGTCCCTAGAGAATTTCGTTCCGTCTCCTGCGCGTTACTCGTGGGGTTGGACACGGGACTGTACCGCAACTTGCAAAGACAGCTTGCGAAGATCCTCTGGCGAGAAATCAGAGTCAACGACTGCGGTGCCGGATCTTCTCTGTCTGGCGTACCTGTTCCCGAGCCGCCTGATTCCCGGGTGCCTGCCATCGTCGGTCGGAAACACAGCTACCAGCCCCGTCCACGAGCTCCTCGTGTTTGCCGTCACGGTGGTGTCCGCGCGTGCGTCACCCGAGCACGACCGAACGGCATCTCGCAGCACCGATCCTCGCGGTCCGCCGCACCGCCGCAGACGCGCCGACCGTGCCGACTCGGCTCGGCCTCCACAGCCCGGCGTGCGCGCGGATCAAATCCCCCACGGCCTCCCGACCCCGGCCCGCTCTCGGGGGATTGATGGGCGAGGCGCGCGCCCGAGGCCGCGAGCGGCAAGTCGTGTCGGTCTCCTGTGCACGGTGGCCCGGCGAGATGTGCATGCGCGGACGCCGGCGCTGCCAGCGCCCGGCGAGCCGGCGGCGTGCGGTGACGTCCTTTGTACACGCACTCGGTGGCCGGGCCTGCTCTGGCTGAGATCTGGAGAGATGTGGGGGGGGAAGGGGGGTGAAGGGGGGTGCGAGAGATCTATGTGGAGCGCTATGGCGGTTATGCTGTGAATAGTGCTGGAAATAATGAAATGATAACACGTCTCAGCAGCCGAGTAGGAGACTTTTGTTCAAGAAATCAAAGGATACAAGACACTTTCCAAAGCAGTACTGCGGTTTTTTATAAGCCTTCTTTAAAACCACTATGAATATTCAAAGTGATTATAAAACTACCAATAGCCGCGCTACAACCTCCTCCTCTTCTCAAAGGATACAAGCCACTTTCCAAGGCACTCTTACAGTTTCATCACAAGTATTCTACAAAAGCCACTCGGAATATTCAAAATGATTATACAACCCATCAACACCCACGTGACGAATAACCTCTTCCTTCGAGAAACAAGGGATATCCAATACTTGTATATAACGCACCGCTATACTTCCTTACGAAGCATGCCGTAAACAGCGAGGAAGTATCCAGAGCGACGCTTACCGCGCGTGCGAATAGCCAAGTCGTGTTCGTCACCAGGCGCGTCGGCTCACGGCGTGTCCGCACCAAGACACAGCAGCCAGACCCGAGGCGCTGTGCGGTACGGACAGGAGGTCGCGCTGTCGAGGCGACTGGTCGCTGTCGAGTCGCAGGAGCCGAGGTCCCGTCCGGGTCGAGATCCTTTCGGAGGGTGAGGCTGTTGGTGATTGCGGCCAGGCAGAGAGCAGGGCGAGAAGCCGTGGTGCGAGCCCTGGATTCGCTCGCCGACGGTGAGCCCGTCCCCCGGGGCGTTGTCGGGAGCTGGGTCGCGGCAGCTGTCTGAATGATTTGATATTCATAAACCAAGATAAACACGGTTCCCCATCAATCGACAGGCTTAACCACCGTAAACATCACAAAATGATCGCTTAGCTCAGTTGGTTAGAGCGTGGTGCTAATAACGCCAAGGTCGCGAGTTCGACCCTCGTAGTGATCATGTCGTAACCAGACTTCGTTTTTTGCAATTCCTTTCTCCCCTCTCCACCCCTCCCCGAACCTGAGAATCGAAAGGGCTAGGCTGTAAGGCCACCAGGCACCCTCTCAGGCCCACCTGCCGCCGTAACAGTCGAGGCTCTCCTTTTGCATCAAACTAGCTACGCAGTGTAGGGAGATAACAAGGCCGAGGAATCACATGGTCCTCGATCAGATCTCGCCGTGCGGCTCCGCGGCCCGATATGCCAGCTTTTCCGTCGTCGAAACGACCCCTCTACTCTCCTTTCCAATATCCTTGTACTATCCCTCCAATTTCCCATCCAGCTTCCCATCTAATTTCTTCCCATTGCTCCTATGTCTCTAGTCATCCTGTCCTCCGTCTGATACTTCTCGCGCCGCTACCAGCAGACACCAGCAAAAACCACGACCCGGTTCCCCCGTACCTGCCGCTGCTTCTTGTGTTTAAACGTGTGCTCTGAGAGGTAGGGTCCTGCTTCGTTCTCTGCATTTCCGGAACTCTGGTGAGTGGTCTGAGCCGTAGAGCAGCGGAGTACAGGACACGAGTACCACGCGTCTCGAGATTCTGGTCCCGGGTAGTGTTCCTGGCACTGGCGTATCAGCTTAGACCGCATGATGGTCGAGGTAACAGCAACTCCGTGCGTCCTGTGGGCGGTGATTTGCTAGCTGTACTTGTACTGGCTACATCGTATGCTCGTGCCCGTCGCCCGGTGCTCCCAGCTGCGAGAGCGGCGGCGATGTAGACGCATAGATCTACAAGCCCGACGCCTCACGCCGATTTCTGGCTTTCCGTGAGCGTCTGCTGGACCTTGAACGCCGACGCCGTCGCCTTGATACTACTCCAGAGACACCCTATCGCCAGACGGTCAGCCATGCCTCCCCCGGCCCTCCCGGCAGAGCGCCACCTACACAGCGGAAGAACGATCCAGGCCCCGTTCATCAACACAAAGTAGACCCAGAAGTAGTAGGGCTCGGGCCGGTAGTGGCGGACACCATTGCACAGGTCGTCGAAGAGCGAGGTGGTGTAGTAGAGCACATCGCCGTAGAACTGGCCCGTGGACACGAGGGCCTGCACGGGGTGGCGGTACGGCGACGCGAGGACGATGAGGAGGGCGACGAGGAAGGAGAGGGGACCCCAGAAGACCTGGGCGGGTGTGGTGGTCAGCCGACGTGGGCCGGGAGAGAGGAGGGAGGAGGTACCGCAGTCCAGGACTCGATGCACAGCACGAACGGGTCCGAAGCCATGTATCGCGAGTCGGAGAGGGCGTACTCCTTCCAGAGCTGTCCGAAGAAATCGGTCATCTGGGGCATGCGGTGGTGGTTGTACACGAAGTAGCCCTCGAAGAAGAGGTGGATGGAACCGCCTGGATGGGTCACGTCGTCAGTGTCTGATTTTCACGATTCCGATGGCAGCCAGCCCGGCCCAGAGCCCCGTCCGGTCCAATTCCAGCCCGATTCCCTGGCGCGGCGCGCGCGCGCTTCTCTGCTCCACCTCGCTCCTCCTCGTCCGGACGGCGGCGGGCTCACATAAGACAAACCACACGACCAACCCCAGATCCCCGGGTCCCAGGCGCGGATTGAGCCTCCTCGCGCCGGCCCAGGTCGCGGCCACGAGGACGGCCCCGCCGGCGGCGAACACGGCGATGAGGGTGAAGACGTGCCACGAGTTGGCGACGTAGATGCGGCCGGCGAGCGCGAGAGTGGCGGGGAAGTAGGGATGCGCGGGGGTGGTTGACATGGCGGGGGGGGGGTTTT